>CAKNYM010041565.1:0-44006 GCA_932195095.1 Andricus curvator
CACCAAAGGTATTTTAGACAAACAGAGTTAGCTTTTCAATATTTCTACATTTCATCACTTTAATATATATATATATATATAAAAGGAATTTGAAGAATTTATTTGAAATGCATGAAATATCGGTAATAAAAATGGTCATCAGGTCGCAAATGAATTTTTTATCTTAAATTGGTTTATTTTTATTTCTGGGGTGGTTTTTCAATTTTTTCTAGAGTTTTTCATTTTATTTCGTGTCTTAAGAGCTGTTTACGAGTTTTAAGCAAACAAATTAGGTCAATGTATTATTCGAGGGAAGCGTTCACTACCGAAATTGACCCATAAGGGTGTTTCAGACAAACTATTTTTCATCAAACATTTTTTTAATAATCATTTTTTGTTCCTCAAAAAAATCGCTTTTTCAACTTCTAGAGGTAGCTTTTCAACATTTCTACAGTTCATCACTCTAATTCTTTCAGCTAAAAATGTAGAATGCGATAGTTAATAAAAAAAGTGTGTATCATGACAACCCGATGTGATTACCTATCGTTAAGTAAAAAAAAAGTAATGTTCACGATATTTTTACCATTCGGGATGGTTAAGCCCCCGATGGGACGGACTTGGCTTTATCGAACGAATTCAAGAAAAATTTACATTTTTTCTTACCAAATGGAAACTTTTCGGTCAGTTTTCCCTCAAATTAAAAAAACTTTTTTTCGTTCCAGCCACCCTAAATACGTTTCCTTTTGCAGAATGGCAAAGATTCATACGTATACTTAATTGTCAATTACGATTCTAATCATGGCGTCCCTTCCTTTTCCATTAAGCGAGGGTGGAACTCTAATAAACGTGTGCGAAATCATTCCCGATACAGTGGGAACAAAATTACTCTTTCACTCCCCGCATCATTTATCATCTAGTTCATCGGAAAACAATGGTCCCAAAGGTTTTGCGGTAATTAAATCATCCTCGCTTCATGATTTTTTTCACTGTTTCAAACTGTTCACCAATTGCTTTCAAAAACATTAAAATTTATTGTTAATATGGGAATTTAATATTCGAGCGTAGAGGAATGAATATTTATTTTCGACATTTCTATGCAAAATCGAGGATTTATTACAAATAGCATTCAAAAGTCAGGCTAGTGTTTCCACCGTGCTTCTGGCCGATCCATACTCAATTTCCTAATGGCAACCCTTCTTTCGCTCTCGTCTCCGCAAGAAAAAAGTGAACTAGACCGGGAAATAAAAAACAGATCTAAAGAAACTCAGCACTTTCCCTCGGGCACTTTGAACACCCGAAGATAATCAGGAAATTGATGCGAGCTCTATAATAACCTAAATAAGGAAATAAAGCTTCTATAGCTAAAGTGAAAATAACATGTTTCTCTCTAGAAAATTTAGTTTATATAAATTAAATGTAATACTCAAAACGTTTAGAAAATAATTTTCCGTAAAGCAACAGTTTCACTGTACCTATATTTTATAATATTTAATCTATTTTTTCGAGTATGATTACTAATGATCCTGGGTGTGAGCAAAGGGTGCGTGATAAATAAAGTATTTCTCCTCCCTCATTCGCAGTTTTTTTTAATCCGCTCAGTCACGCAGTTTTATTAGCTCTTCAATTTAGAATAATATTTCATTTGCCACAAAAATAACTTTTAAAAACGTATTCATAAAAGAGGCGTGTAAACCCTAAAAATAAATTATAAACTGATATATGTATCACGTTTTTTTTTAAAGGACTTTAGAAATGCCGCAAAATCTGAAAACAATATTGTGGATAAACTCTTCTAGCATGATCAGAAACTCGAGGGAATGAGTTGTTTATCGTTTCTGGCATAATGCTTGGTAATTGTTGTAGTGATAAAAAGCTCTATGCACCTCGTTAAAAATCCAGCTTTTATTTACCTGTTCCATTTATGCCGCTCGGACGGATACGAGCGTCGTATCTTCCCGGTCCCAAGATGTTGTCCAACACTTGCTTCTCCTTCTCCCGGAAGTTTACCTTCCCCTGCTGCGAACATCTGAAATAAGAAATTACAGAGATTTTTTGAAGAAAAACACAAAATATCTCTTTATTCAGATAGATAATAACAATATGTCTATCATCAAAATCCGATTTAAGTTAAGAAGACTGCATTTTCTAGTGTAAATATTGCGACGCACCAATTTCGAGATACGATCTATTTATTGTGAAAGACAAAGGAAGTAACTTCTGCCGAGTGAAGTTTGTAGGAGCACTTCCATTAGCCTGTGTCAACATATACAGAGTCATAAGTTGAGTTTAAATTCTGTTCTAAATTCGACTATACATACTGAAACTTGCCTTTCTGTAAACGTTTAAACTTCAATTTCGTGCGTGACTAATTGCTTTATGATTTGATCATGAAAGTTGGTTTGCTCATTCACAAAGAGAAAAAGCAGTTTGGTATGTCCAAGAATCATCACGTATTCGGACAAATGAAATGCTAAGTGATACTTAATTTTTAAATTCATATATTATTAATTACATTGGTAAATGAGCAAATTAATTGTCCTTGACATTGCAGTAAATCTGAAGGTATCGTTTTTGCTGCAGCAGTATTCAACTGATACGAAAATCTGTATCAAAAAAAAGAAACAAAAGACTTACATACTTGGATCATTATGTTGCAGATCAAATTGATACCTTCAGATTTAGTGTGATGACTTGGTTAAATGCAGCTTATTGTATTTTTGTAAAAGTTCATCCTTGTATCCTATAGGTATATTAGTACTATACCAAAGTACATCCTTGCAAAATTTTACATTTATTTGACAATGTTATGTAAGCAATGTAGCAAATGATTCAATTAGGGTAGGTATAGAAGAATTTTTACAAGGATGTACTTTGGTGTAATACCTACCCTAAATGTCGCTGTAAAATATACACTACTTTGTAAAATGAATGAGAAATTTTTACAAGGGATATTTTTAGATTGGAACAAAGTAAAAGTATTGGAAAATTCAAACACGTTTTTAAACTAAGTGCAGTCAAGAACAGCGACTTGTTCAATTAGGGGTCTACATCAGCCGCGCAGAAAAACGGTGATATCTTTTCGATCGATCGGCAACCAGAAAGATTAATCGATAATTCACAGGAGTTCTTAACTACAAGCCACCGTCATCGACCTTGGGGGATTTCAAGATGCCCTTATCCTCACTCGACAAGAAAGAACTTTTCTTCGCCTGTCGACTACCCTCTGAAAAACGACTATTTTTTCCCCATTTTGCGAAACGTCTGCTAAAGTTACTACCCCTTAAAGCGCTCTTTGGGCATGTATTTATTTTTTCTTTCGTAGTCGTTTCTGCACGGACAATTTAGAGAGCTACTTGCTTTCAATCTGTGATCTGCAAGAGATGGACTGTAAATAATTTTGTAGAAATCCCTCGCATTGACCGGAATGACTGATCGATTTGGCATCGGACGACCCAATTACAGAGCTTGCGCGAACTCATGCCGATGCTATCTATTCTCCAGCAACTAGAGAGTAACTGAACGAGCTCTGATCGACTGCCTCGTATTATTGGGCCTCGTATAACCACTATGCTAATAATAAGGTACGATGGGTAAACAATTACGGTAAACCAGATAGATGGTACGCGAACCAAGAGGAACGGAAAGCAGGAAGTTTAATGAGGTCGCTGTACGACCCGTAATGAGGATACAAGTGTATCTACCCGCGTTAGTTTCCGAGACGTTGTTCAAAATTTTCTAATTACTCCAGAGACTCCATACTAATTGTAAATTCATATCATACGTGTCAAAACCAGGCGCATTATATGCCAAAATACATATTACATGAGCCATTATATAGGGTGATTATTCAATATAGGGTAGGCCGGGACAAAGTTGTTAAAGTAAATAAATCAGTTAGTTAAATAATATTATACAAGTTTCCTGCTGTAAATAATGCGACCCCGAATCGAGCTACGCGGAAACAATAGTTGATTAAAATTTAAGTTTCTGTATGAATCTTCGATACAGAGTTTTGTGACTAGTCTCATAAAATCAAAAACACATTCTTATACATTTCCAGTGACTTTCATTAAATATAAATATAATACTAGAATTTTATAAAATTAGTCACATAAAAATCTATATCTAAGATTCACAGACAGTCAGTCAAATCTCAAACAACTATTTTTTTCCGTGTATGTAAATAGATTTGAAACTTGTACAATTTATTTAAAATAAACTAATACTCCTATCCAAAAACAACGGATATCACTGAATTCTTCTCAGTAATATCTCCAGGTTTTTTAATTAGGCGAAAAAAATTATTTGTATGACAATTACATTGTTATAAAACATTGTGCAATTATTATAAATAAAATTTATTATAAATAAAACTATCAGTCCGAAAACAATTTCAAGGACATTAGCAGATTCCATACTAAAATACATCCAGCTGTTTTTCAAACATTGCGAAAAATAAATTATTTACACAAATACAATTTTATTAACTTTTTTCCCAGTGTTTCATCTTTACAGTCAGAAAATATGAACAAACCATGTACCAACAGAAGATAACATCATTACCCAACAATTAAAAATAGAATAATTAATTTTGACTACATTAAGGTGGCTATTTTACCGAAAAAAATGAGAAAATCGGGACTTTAAATTTTGATGCATAGAGACTTCGAGTTTGTAATATTGAAATTGTAATAAGTTTCCAATTTTTAAATTATTCAGTTTGCAATATATAATCCTACAGCCGTTTACCTCATATTTAAACTTATTTAATGAGAAAAGCGTTAGTCTAAAAATGTTAATTTCGAAGTCCCTTTTCCTTTTTTGATAAAGAACTTAAAAAATACATTTATTATGCTTGGTCAATATCAAATGAAAAATTTCTTGAATTGAAAAATGTTGAGTGGAAAATCAGTCCAGATCAAATAACTATAAATTAAAAACTTCATATGTAACTACACAATTCCATAACGTTTAAAATTCAATAATTCGCAAATTATCATCGATATTATCAATTCAACAATATTTGAATTGAAAGATTTCAAAAATTAAATATTTTGGAAAATCGTTTTTTTTAGTGCGAATGCCCAAAAATAGAATGTCCTACAAAATTGTATCCAAATCGGTACTTGAAGTTTCCCATAAGATTAACATGAGGCAAATTGTGCAAAAACCTTTAATTTCAATAATTTTTTCAGTTTTTATTCAAATCAATCATTTACATAGTTTAATAATCTCTATGTAATACTTAGAATCTCGTAATTGTTAAAACATTCAAATTTTCAAAATTTTCAAAATGGCGAACTTAACATTTAAGTTCAAAAATTGCATCATCCATAGTTATTAATTTAGAATCTTTAAACATTGTGAAAAAGTCTAACGAATTATTATAAAGTGAATAGTGAACAGGAAAATGAACAATTTTGGAAAAATCCTGGATGGCGGCCAATTAAATATTCCAATTTTTTAATATCACAGTTTCTAAGATCAGTGGCGTAGCCACGGGGGGCTCCCCCCCCCCCCGAAATTTCGTAATCACATATCTGTTACAGACTGAAAAACTTAATTCTATTTACAACCGTTCGTATCTATGTTCTGACAGCTCTGTTATTTGCCATAAATGCTAATGATAAAGAGGGATTATATAGAGTATAGACACCATAATAAACTGTTGCGTCTATTGTTCATGTTATCTGCGAAAATGAAGGCAGTGAACTGTAGATTTCTACATTTAAAATTAAGTAAACTCAAAGGCCAACGCCATAAAACAAGATTTTAGCACACCAAAGATTCAATTCTAAGTATAGTTATAGGTTTGTCCTGATCCAGAACAACTACCTGAAAGGTAGAAATTCGTGAGCGGATCATAAAGCCCTTTCTGTAGATTAAACTGGTCTCAGAAGGCATTGGAAATTTTTTTTCTCGAATTTGCATGCATATCGCCCTCAAATTTGTTCGACTCCCCCCCCCCCCAAATGCGTATTCAAAAAAATTTTATTCAGAGATTCCGCAAGCCCCATGAAGTTTAACACGTACTCCCCATAAGAAAAAAGACGTTTTTGTAAATTTTATTCATAATCGTCAATATTAGGTGAATCGAGTTGAAACTCAACATTTCTTCTCACAATTAGCTATATAGAATACAAATAAAAACTTTTCTTTTTAATATCACCCCCATAAGTCTGTTTTATAAGGTCCCAAAAAACGCCATAAGTGAAAAATTGGGTTTCACGTGTTTCTGGCGCTAATTATAATTGTTTTGCGGTTTTTTTAAAAACAAATTGTTTATAATACATAAAATACTACTTGAAACTGATAACTAGAAGTTTACATGAATTGTTTGGACAATTTATTATTATTTTCAGTAATTTTCTCTTAGAATAGATTTAAAAAGTCGCGGTTTTTCGAATTTTTCCATTTTCTTTCAACTTTTCAATTAAAGCGAGGCAATAGTCAACTGAATTTAACAGAAATAATTTTTTAAATAAATTATTATTATTTATAATGATATTCTCTCAGAATAATGCTAGAAAGTTGCAGTGTTTTTTGAAATTTTCCAATTTTTTATCGAATTTTCAATTAGAGTGAGGAACTAATTAATTCAAGTTAACAAACATATAATTATTTAAAGAATTGATCATTATTTTTCATAATATTCTCTTTCAATAATGCCAGAAATTTGCGGTTTTTTCTGAAATATTCCAATTTTTGTTCACTTTTCGCTTAGAGTGACTTAATAATTAGTGAAATTCAATAAATATAATTCTTTAAAGAAACTATTGTTTATTACATCTTCTTCCATAGCAATGCTAGATACTTTCGGCTTTTTCTGAAATTTTCCATTTTTTGTCAACTTTTCGCTTTGTGAGGTAATAACTAATGCAAGTTAATAAACATAATTGTTTAAACAGTTTATTTTTGATTATAACTATCTTCTTTCAGATAATTAGAAATTTGCGGTTCTTTCTGAAATTTTTTACTTTGCTTTGTCCTTTCAGTTATGAACATATAATACATAAACAATAGAGAGAATCATTTCTTAAACAATCTCTTTCTTTTTTTGTGATTATATTTGTCTGAAATAAAATAGATATTTGAAATATTCTCCAAATTTTCTATATAAATCATATTAAATATAATTTTTCCTTGAGAGCCTATTTGTTTAAATCAATATTAATATTTATTATTTGTAGACGTCCGCATGAAAAAGGCCCTTGTGGGCGATTCTAGGTGCAAAATGATTATTTTCGGATTTAAGTGGGGAATAATATAAAGACCTATACTGAATCTGTTGACACTATATTTATGTCCTGAAAGCAAGCGGAAATGGGTATATTTCATTTTGAAAGAAAAAGTGTAAAATGTGCGCTTATGGCTCTCGCCAACTCGAAAAGCGGTTTTTCGAAGATCCAACTTCAAAAATGCCCCAGCGACTCGTTTTTCAACCTAAAGGGTTCGTCTTGAGCTTAAAATTCCGGCAACTTGTCCGGCTATATGATTCTGTATGATGTATGTAATTCTATGCCGGTCATAGGGACCCTTTTCATGCGGACGCCCACATTTGTTCCTAACTAAAAAGTTTTAAAAAATCTGAAAAATTACGAGAAGATAGTTATGAACCATAATACGCGTTTAAACAATTATATTTGTTAACTTGCATTAATTATCATCTTATTAAAAATAAATTAGACAAGAAATTAAAATTCTTAGAAAAAACCGCAACGCAACGCCTTAATATAGGAGAAGATAGTTATAAACGATAATAATTTAATGAAACAAGTATGTTTGTTAAATTTCATCAAATATTGCCTCACTCTAAGTGAAAAATAAAAACAAGTTTAAAAATTTCAGAAAAAACCGCAACTACCTAGAATGAATATAGAAGAGGATAATTATAAACAATAATAATTTGTTTAAATAATTATTCTTGTTAAATTCTTATTATTATTACTTTGCTCTAAGTGAAACGTTTACAAAAAGTGAGAAATTTCAGAAAAGGCCTCAAGTTTCTAACATTATTCAAAGAGAACATTTATTAAAAACAATAATAAAGTGTTTAAACAATTATTTTTGTTAACTCCAATATTAGGTCATTTTATTTTTCGGATACCCTTCTTTGCCCTTCTTCCCTAAGTTCAGCCCCCCCCCCCCCCCGAAAAAAATTCCTGGCTACGCCACTGTCTAAGATAATAACATAAAATCACGCCTAAACTTGTTTTTAATGGTTGGCCAGTCAGCTGCAAGTTTCATTGAAATTGGCTGAGAATTGCGCCGGCAATCCACAAAAGGTAAAAAAATACATGATTATTCCAGATTAGCATCTAAGTAGCTTTTTTGTACTTGGCGATGTTTTGCTATTTGCAATCATTTATTCGATTTTTTACAATGCTTAAACATTCTAAGTTGATAACTATCTATCATACTGTATAATTTCAATGCTCCGGTATCATATTAAAGGCCGTGGCTATGTGTACCGAAATGTTGGTACAAATAGCCGATTTTATGTAGGAATAGCGAGATCTGGAAAAGAGACTATTTATACAGAAATTTCAGTACAAATAGCCGGATTTTTTCGGTACACCTACAAACTTCCTATATTAAAACTGTAACTCTAAAAATCTAGCAGGAGTGTTTTCGATTCTTAGAATTATTTTTAAAAAAATTGTAAAAGTCATCTTAGTCACAGATGTAACAATAAAAGTGAGATAATAACAAAAAATGAAAATCATGCATTAAGAAACGATTAGCAATTTAAACGCAGACAGATATAAATTAACATAGCAGAGACAACAATTTTTCTCATAACAATACCCAGATAGCACAAAAAATTCCGTTCCTGAAACACGCAATACAAGGTTGCGCATGTTGCATTGAGGTATCAGCGGAACCGGTCAATGTAACATTCCTAACCTTGCATTGGGATTTTCAGGAAATAGTTAAGTAATCTTGTGTGGGAATTCCGATTCATAGTTTTCTGGAATAGATTTTCAGCTTCCTCTATTTCTGGTATTTTTACACATAACTTAAAATTTTATTCGTAAACATGAAGGCCTGAAAGGATTTATTTTAATTATATGTTATTTTTGTATTATTTAATGTGCTATGTGAGAATCAACTTTGGAAATGAAAGGAACATTATTTGTCTTTTCATTCTAATTCGTGACTGTAAGATCTGGGTATCTGGTGCATTCTTGCACAACTGTAAATAATGAGAGTAAAGTTTAATGACCAATGAAGAAAGTCATGATTAATGATACTAATGCAGGTCAATAGATCATGATAATTGCATTATATACAAAACATTCTAATGAGCCAGACCGCCCTTTTTTCTGTTGTTTTCCAAAATTTCAGAGAGATATCTTCTTTACAAAGTGACGTAAAAAAATTATTATTATATAAAAAATATCAATATTGTATTGGCCAATAGAATTATTTTTACTGTTTTGTTATTCTTTTTAAATCAGCTGTTGTCATACACCTTGATAAAATCCCTTCAGAAAAAGAATTAAGAAACAATATGAACAACTATCATGCAATTGATGACGCGAGTCGTGAGTTTCATAAATTCGCATTATAAGTCAGTTTAGAACTCAGTGCAGTCTAGTTCAGTCAGTTAACACAGGAGAATAACAGTGCCAACTTCACTTTCTTTCTATTAAATTAAAATTGAGAATTTGTTCATAATAGTATTACGAACAAATTTTAATTCCATTTTTGAATATTTCTTCTATTTTCTGTGAAAAATGAATGTTTATCATCAGTTATTAGTTTTGTTCCTTGTCATATTTGGAAGTGATGCATATAGAATTTTGGCAGTTTTTCCATTCAATTCGAGAAGCCATAACAATATGTTTGAAGGAGTCACCAAAGGATTAGCAAAAGGGGGTCATCAAGTAGACGTTGTCACACATTTTGAAATGAAAAATCCGCCAAAAAATTACAAAATAATCATCAATTTGGGAGGAACAAGAAAAAGTTTAGTAAATAATTTCTCGATTCAGTTTGCAGCTCTGCTAGAAGGGAAAACTGTGGAATTAATTTCTACATTGTACGGAAATGAACTTTGCGAGCTTTTAGCGCTTGAAGAGATGCAAAATCTTATCAAAAATCCACCAAGTGATCCTCCATACGACATTTTAATTACTGAGGTTTGTTAATTATATTTTCTCAAATATTTCTAAAACTATTCAAATCTTTAAATATTGAAAAAACTGTTTTTATAGGCATTTACAGCTAATTGCTTCGTAGGATTAGGATATGTGCTTAAGGTGCCAGTAATTACAGTTTCTTCTCTTCTGGAATTTTCATGGGTTAATGCTGGTTTGGATTCGGCAGCTTTTGCCCCAAATGTATTAATAGACAAAGCTGAGATTTCTACCTTTTGGGACAGGCTGCAAAATACAATCATGATCCACCGAAGCAAATATGAATATTATATATACACAGGGAACGCTCAAACTGAGGCAATGAGAAAATATTTAAGTCCAGAGATACCACATGTTAGAGAAATTGAAAGAAATGTAGCCCTAACTTTCGTAAATTCATATCACAGTTTACATGGGATCAGAATTAGGAGTCCCTCTTTAATTGATATTGCAGGAATTCACTTGGAACATAGTGATACGGAAATGTCTCAAGTATAGTATATACTTCTAGCCATAAGAAAAATTTCATAGAAGATTAATTTTGGATCTGACTTAGATCTGGCTCTGTAGAATATTTGTTCACATTGATATCATTAAATTAAAGAAATATTTTTAAAATTTTTTAATCAATGACATTAGAATATTGTACTATTTTTGATTCTCTTTTGAAAGGATTTTCAAAAATGGATGGACGAAAGTAAGGATGGAGTAGTTTATTTTACCCTGGGGTCGATGGTGATTATTGAAACACTTCCAAAAGAAACACTTCTCGCTATTTACGCATCTTTTTCAAAAATAGCACCCGTCCGGGTACTCATGAAAGTTGTAAAGGCAGAAAATCTTCCTCCTGGTCTTCCTAGCAATGTGCTTGTTTCCAAATGGATACCACAAATTCCAGTTTTGAGTATGATAAAAATATTATATTTTTTTAAAGTTTTTAATCCATGCATAATATAGGCATAACTTGTGATTAATTGTAGATTCTACAGTTTATATTCTTAAAGTGTTTTATTATCCAAATTGAGTGATCCAGTATTTTATATTTTTTGAGTTTATTACATACTAAATCCCTTGGGGTCAAATTTGCCATAATTTGTCGGACCAAAAGACAATTCGTTTCAAGAGTCAAACTTTTTAATTTTGAAATTCAAAAATCGCAAGAAAGAAATAAACCGATTAAAATTTTTTTTACCTCTTTTGGACGCATTCAAAAAAGTTTGGTTTGTAATGCCAAACCACAACTTTCTTAGACTCAGTTCAAATGATTCGATTCATTTCCGTATTTTCACTCTGTCCTACTATAATTACAAAGCCGGGATTTTGAAATATTTTTTTATATTTTCAGAACATAATAACACACGATTATTTATGACACATGGAGGTTTGATTTCCACACAAGAAGCATTATATCACGGAGTTCCTTTGATAGGACTTCCTCTATTTGGTGATCAACAAAACAACATACAAATTTTTGTTAAAAAAAATATGGCTTTATGGTTAGATCATAGAAAGTTAACAGAAAAGTCTTTAGACGATGCACTTAATGCTGTTCTTACTAATCCTTTATACAGGTAAATATAATTGTTTAAAAAAATCGTTTTGTTCAATTCCGGTTTTTAATAAACAGGATTTTTCTTTCAATTAATTACAGAGAGTCAGCAAACTATGAATCTCGATTGTTTCGAGACCGTCCAATGAGCGCAACAAAGACAGTCAATTTTTGGGTCGAATACATTATCAGAAATGGACCAGATGCTTTAAAATCACCTGCTATCGATATGTATTGGTGGGAAATTGCACTTCTAGACGTATACAGTTTCATATTATTATGTTTTTTTCTAATAATTTATTTAGCTATATTGATTGCCAAATATGCGTTCTGTATATTTTTTAGAACTTCCGGAAATCTTCAAGTTGAAAAGAAAAAGAACCTGTGATCTTATTATTTATTATTGTTGATGTCGAATAAATCGAATTTTCTGTCGTTACGGTATTGTTCGTAAGACTAATCCCTGTTCCAACTCGTTCAGGATTAACTTTACGGAAAATTCCTTTTAATCCTTTTAATTTCGTACCTATTGTTATCTTAAGTCTTTTAATACTCTGTAAATCTGAATGAATTAAAATTTTTACTAATTTCAATCAGTTATCATAAATTATATAAAAAAAGAAGTATGCTTATTTTGTGGGGCCACTCTTTATATTTTACCTACAAAGATACATTTTCGAACAAAAAAAAAATTATCAACCAAATAGTTGCATTTACAATAATTGGACGAATTCTTAAACAAACACAAAATTAAACTTCAACCAGAAAAGATGACTTTTTAGCAAAATAATTGAATTTTTAACAGAATAATTAATTTTTCAACAAAATAGTTGAATTTTCAATTAAAATGATGAATCTTCGACAATAACAAATATTCTTAACAAAAGAAGTTCAAATTTCAACCAAGTCATTGAATTTTCAATCCAAAACATTAAATTTTAACAAAAATGAAATAGTTAAATTTTCAGTTAAAAAATTAATTTCCGAACAAAAAAAATCAAATTTCCAACAAAATAGTTCAATCTTCAACCAAAAAATGAATGTTTCAGTAAGTAGTTCAACTTTAAACCAAGTTATTGAATTTTATATAAAAAAAATATGAGTTTTGAATGATAAATTTACTAGTTGAATTTTCAACTAAAAACGATGAATTTTCATTTGAAAATGGATTGATTAAAATTTCAGGTAGGAAAATTAATTTTTAACCAAATAGTTGAATTTTCAACCAACTAGTAGAATTTTTAACCAAAAGATGTGTTGCGAACCAAGAATATAATAGTAGACTTGTCAATTTAAAAGAATTATGTTTCAACGAAAAATAGTTGGATTTTATTACTAGGTTCTATTAATTCAGTTCGCATTCGAGTAAAGAAACGAGAAAAAGGGAAAGTTTTCTAAAAACAGGGGGAAAAAGAGGAATTCTTCAAAAAGGGAGAAAAGATGGGAATAGGGGAATGAGTGGAAAGTCTGCATGTAGATGATTTACTTGTAAAATAAAATTACTAATTTTCTTTTTTTCAAGCATTTAAAAGAATTTGTTATTCGCATTCATATTTTCCATATGCGATGTCAATAAACAAAGTGTCAATATTAAATTTCGGTATGTAAAATATTACGCAATTATCGACACTATTACGATAACTTCTTTGATATTATATGACGTAAAAGTAGAGATTATGTAAAGCTTCTTTATAAAAGGTGAATAATGAAAAATTAATTTAAAAAATCTTTGCTCTTGCAGTTCATAGATAGAAATTTTCTACAGTAAATACATCTCCAAGTGTTTTTTGTGTGTGATCAATTATTTTAAAAAGGAATAGGGGAAAGTCCGATCAATAGTTTCAAGCAGAATTATGGCGCCATTTCACCACTTACACTTCCAGGAAAGGAAGCAAGTTGCTAAAATTGCTGTGAACTAGTAATTTACTATGCCATTATTTATTATTATTTATCATGATTATACATTATTATGCAATTTTTAGTAATAAAAATTGGAACAAACTCGTTTGTTGTAGCTATTGAATCATAAGAATATTTTGTCGTTCATGTTACATATGTAGCTTTCATTAACCCTTTACGCCTATGCGGGTGGACTACCAATTACCCTCAAGTAATAAATATAATCTCTGCTAAAAATTTTTGATCCTTTATATGTTTTTCTCTTGAAATACAGATTCCAAATAAAATAATACAGCCTTGGATGATACTGGGATTTTCTAAAATTGTATATCTCATTTACACTTCATTGGACATCCTGAATAAGACATTCTGAGAATTCTGCGAAGGAAAGATATAAAAATATCTGCAAGCTTATATACTGTTACTGACTACCCTGTGTGGGAGCTCATCACGTTTTTTTTCAAATTCTATTGAATTACTAATTTAAATTGAGATTTTCTACTTTTTTTTTATTTCTCTTTTATCGAAAAATTAAATTTGGTCTCAGTAATATACCTACAGGTCTTTTTTACTCTGGACGATAAAATAATTGAAGCTAATACAATCAGCTTTGGCGTCCTCACCTTCCTATGTGTTCCGATAAACGAAATTATTTGCATGATAAACTAAATGAAACGTCTTCTAATTAGACTGAACAGTGAAGCCTGCAATTAAATTCTAGAGCAGAAAGCAGCGGACGCAACAGAATTTAATTATGAGCTAAAGCACATTCTTTGTGTTTAATTGTAGACGGTTTGTTTCACTTTTAAAGCTTAATTACATTACTCCTATTTTTCGTAGGCACATGTAATGTAGAGGCTATCACTAAAAGCCTCTTTAATACTTATAGGCTGACTTTCAAAAACCAATGTTGGCGCACTAAAACAGAGGGAATGAGTGGCTTTTCTTTAACGATATTTTTTTACTGCACGGTGTGGAAATTTAACCATAAAAAGAGACTTTTACTCGAAGGTAATAAAGTTTTATTTTCTCTAGATATTTTTTTTAAGTGGGATAGCAAATAAATCAAATTTATTTTATGCAGTATGTTCATACGGGCCGTCCATACGCTACGTTACCAATGTTGGGCCGTTTTCCGTGTTTCAGCCAAATAGTTAACTTTCAAGAAAAAGAGACGAATTCTCAAGCCAAAAAAGCAAATTTTTTCGAAGACAGTTGAATTTTCAAAAAGAAAGTCAATTTTCAACCAAGAAAGATAACGTTAACGAAATAGCTGAATTTTCAACAAAATAATTAAACTTTGAACAAAGTTTTTGAATATTTAACCAAATAGCTGAATTTTTCACCTAAAAAGATGAATTTTCAACCAAGAAGATGAATTTTTTACCGAATGACAAATTTTCTACAAAATAAATATAGTCGTTCAATTTTCAGTTCAAACAATGGATTTAACAAAAAAAAGTAATTTTAAGCCAGATGAGTTCAACAAAAAAGAAGAATTTTAAACAAAATAGTTGAATCCTCAACCATAAAAGGAAATTTCAACAACAAAAAATTAATTTTTAATCAAGTATTTCAACTTTCGAACAAGAAATTGAATTTTTAATCAAAAAGATGACTTTTTAACCAAATTTACTACCAAATTGTTGAATTTTCAACTAAAATGATAAATCTTACCCCAAAATAAATTAATTTTCTACCGAACAGTTGCATTTGTAACCAAAAGGGATGTATTTTTAAATAAGAAGATTAATTCTCTACCGAAAAGGAAATTTTTTTAACAAAATACATGAATTGTTTAACTAGAAAACCAATTTTCAATTAAAAATGTAAATTTTCAATCAAAAATGGAATAGTTACATTTCCAGTTAAACAAGTTAATTCTTAACCAAAAAAAAAAACGAATTTTCAAAAAAATAGGTCAGTTTTCAACCAAGGAGATGAATTTCCAACTAAATTTTTGAATTGTCAAAAAAAAATGAATTTCAAACATTTAACCAAACAGTTGAATTTGTAACCAAAAAGATTATTTTTTAACCAAGAAGAATAATTTTCTTCCAAAAGAGACGAATTTTCAGCAAAATAGATGAATTTTCAACCAAAAAGCTGAATTTTTAAGTAAACAAGATCAATTTTTAACTAAATAGTTGAATTTTTAACTAAGAAGGAACAATTTTTTAACAAGAACGGAATAGTTTAATTATCAGTTAAAAAATTTTAATTTCTCCAAAAAATGAAACGAACTTCCAACAAAACATTAGTTGATTTTTCAACCGAAGAGATGAATCTTCAACCAAAAAAATTAATTTTTTAACAAAGAAGTTTCACTTTCAACCAAATAGTTGAAGTTTTAACCAGAAAATATGACTTTTTAACAAACTAGTTACATTTTTAACAAAGAAATTCATTTTTAAACCAAATAGTAGTATTTTTAACCAAATGAGATAAATTCCGAAACAAAAATATAATAGTAGACTTTTCAACCAAAAAGAATGAACTTTTAACCGAAAATACACTCAACCCCCCATATAAGAACCCCCGGTTTATGATATTTCTAAAATTTAAGTCCTCGGAATTTTGTGATGCGGGGACCGCAGGACCGAGAGAGGTGCGCTCAGTCAAGCGTGACAAACAGCATGAGGGCCGCAATCTCAGCGCATTATTTGCATCAGGTTGCGTCATGCGTCCATTTGAACAGAAATGGTTCATGTGGCCCTGCCTGTTTACGTTTAAATTTCCCCGATTTAGGATCAAGGCCACTGCAAGCCATGCCCGAAACCGTTCTTGTATCGTGAGTTGAGTGTAGTTGGATTTTCTTATTGGGCTGTATTAATTCAGTTCACATCTAAGCGAAATAACAAGAAAAAGGGGAAGTTTCTTAAAGACAGGGGAAAAAGGGAAATTCTTTTAAAAAGGGGAAAAGCCTAGAATAGGAGAAAGAGTGTGAAGTCTAAAACATGAAAGTGATTTTCAAACATTTTAAGTTATATAGAACTGCACCGTTACAGGGGCATCTTTCGCAAAATTCGAAAACTTTGTTAAAATTAACCATCAGGAAACGTACTAAACGTTATCTATGCTCGTAGCGTTACTACCGCTGATCTCTCCCCCTGTTACAAACCGTAGTTATTGGCGTGGGGGGGCGCGCGCCCCCCCCGGTAACCCTCAAATCGGTAACATAGCTTATGGAGGGCCTCTAATCAGATCTCGAGGGGCTGAAGAATTCTCGTGTATATTCTTAACGAACTTAAGAAAACGATATATACGTACATACGTACATATAGATATAGGTATATGAAAGATACTTGAATATGATCTGAGTTCGTAGTTGTGTGTAATGAGAGATGTATTCAGAGCCAGGAGTGAGACCCTTAAGGTGTTCGGTCTAACGTGCGGAAAATAGAAATCGCGTATAGACTTCATAGAGATACCGCGAACTTCGCAAGTTTCACCAGTTGAAGCGGTACTTTCCACCTAAGAAGTTTTAATTTCACTTTTCTTAATCCTTATTCCTCCGGCAACTTGGAGCGACTTTCCGTTATACTGTTTCTAATTTCATCAGGGAAATACTTTCTAAATAAATTAGTCTCAGCAAAAATATCCACAATCAACATATTTTGTGAAATCAATGTTTGCCAAGTCATTCTAAAACATATATACATCTTTTAAAGTATCAAATTGTTAAAATGACAGAAACTTCGAGAATGTATTAAAAGCACGGAAAAAAGTGGATCGTTAGAAGAACTATCTACATCATTAGCTCTAACTATCTTCAATTGAAGTGAAGCTTTTCGTCGGTGAATTTGGTTAAATTTACTATTTCGCGCTCAGGTTACTTAAACTGACTTTTTAAAAAAAGTGAGATAAACAATTTAATTTCAAATAGTAGGATGCACTGGCCGTCAACACTCAGCGAGAGAAATTACTATTTCGTGTAGTAAGCCTTACTACTGTCAATAGTAACTTTGCCGATTTCGTATTGTATACACAGCAGTACGCACACTGTAGACGTTTTAAAATGAGATTAGCTCGAAACTGTTATTGTAGCTTGTGTCCTTTTTCCAAAAAGTTGATTTTTTAATTTTTAATATATTTTTATAACAAGAATGTAAAATAAATTTGTAGATATTTTTTGGTTGAATAACTTTTGCCTTTTCATTTTTTCCGTCTCTTGTGTCGTTTTTTTAACAATTTAATTCTTTTATTTTTAATCTTATTTTTTACTATTAAGAGAAAATCTACTCGTCCTATCTAAAAATTATTGATAACAAATTTTTGGATCCTCCTTGCGTGAAAAACTTGTGTCTCCTAATTTTTTTCCGTACCTTGTGTCGTTTTCCAAAAAATTTAATTTTTTTTATTTTTAATGTTGTTTTTTTACGAATTAAACGAAAACTACGTATCCTATAAAAAAGTGATTGAGAACAAATTGGTAGATCTTTTCTGGGTGCAAAATTTTTGTTAATTCATTTTCTTTCGTATCTTGCAGAGTTTGACCGCAAAATGGAATTATTGATTTTTCATTATTTTTTGTGCGATCAAAATTTGAATTTTCGATTTTTCGAGAAAATTCGAAAAGTTGTTATGATAATCTTATAGGGCTTTCAAAAAGCAACGTTTTCCTTTTCTCGACTTTTCTTCATAGCATGCGTTGTTTGGCTCAAAATTTTAATATTCGTTTGTCTTTTTGGATTTTGAAAATGCTATAACTCTGACAATTTTCTTTTTATCGAAAAAAGTAATTGGGATAAATTGTTCGAGTTTCTAAGTGCTATGAATAGCCGTACATGGAATTTTTGAATCTTGAAAACAAATGGTCTCAACTATTTTTAAAATGCTCTAACTTTTTGATTTTCAATAAAAAATAGCTGTTTAACGAACTTGTTCTTTCTTTTTAGGCCATAAAAAAGTGTGCCAAAGCACAATGCAATCTGAGCAATCTTTCGAAAGTTATCGTGCCTACACGATACTACATACTATAGACAGACGGACAGACAGACAGGTACCTTCGTAAAAATCCTTTTTTCTGAGTCAGGGGGTATCAAAAGGTGCAGATTTTATGAAAACCGATTATGTTAAAATTTACATAAAGCACACGCATTAGCCAACTGAGCTATGGAGCCGCTTAGATATTTCTGACAAACTCACGGCGAAGCATTTTCTATGAGAAAAACTATGTTGATTGTACTGATAACTTTCTATTAGGCGGAATTTTTTGCGTCCTAGATGTTTTTGATGAGACTTCACCTATTTTTTAATAAAGATTTTTGTTAAATAAAATACTCGTTTAAAAAAAATAAGAATATTTAATACTCAGTACAATATAATGCATTTAATTTGTACTGATATTAATATATCTCTATACTATAAGCAGGTCTCGGTGCCGCCGCCAAAAACATAGAACTAATTTGTACGTATATTTTTAGAAAATAAAGTACAATATTTTACTAAATATACTACCCTACCCAAAAACATAAACCAAATTCTGCATCTGTTTTTGGAAAAGATAATAATACACATTACCCCATGTACCACATTACCCCATGTACCACATTACCCCATGTACCACATTACCCCGTGTACCACATTACCCCTTGTACCACATTACCCCTTGTACCACATTATCCCGTGAGTCATATTGCACCGTGTGCTGTATCACTCTGCGTTCAATATTGCCCCAAATGTACTACCCTATCAAAACACATAAACCCCATGTACCATATTGCCACATATGCCATATTACCCCATATCATATTACGGCATTTTTTGTTGCCTCATATTACCCTGAATATACTACCCTAACCAGAAACATCGACCCGATGTGTCACATTACCCCACGCGTGGCCCTCTAGTTAGAAATGAAAATTGAAAGTTATATCTGGATATATTTTGATTTTCAAGGTTTATAGTTCTATAAACCGTTTTTCCATTTCTCAAGATTCCCATGAATTTGAAAAGACTTCGAGGAATTTTGAAGGATTGACAGGATTTCAAAGGATAACAAAATATTTCTAAGTATTGCAACGAATTTGAAAAAATTTACGGAATTTCATGAAAATCCAAACAATTTGAACGAATTCAAATCATATCATGGGATTTCAAAACATCACAAGAGAACCCAAAGGTTTTCAAGTAATTTCAAAAGAATACAAATATTTTTTTAAACTTTTGAACAAATTTCTTGGCTTATAAGAGATTTCAAAACAAATTTTAAAGAAAACTTCAAGGAATTTCAAAGAATATAATGCGATTTCGTAGAATTCTGACGATAACACGGGATTTAACGGTATGTCATTGGAGTTCAACAGATTTCTAAGAATTTCAAAGGATTTCATACAATTTTAAAATATTGAAAAAAACCTGCTTATAATTTTAAAGGATTCAATGAGATTTCAAAAGATTTTTTCAAGTAATTTCAAATGGTTTTGATCCATTTCACGGGCTTCAAAGATGTATTTCCTTGGATTCGAAAAGATTTCTAAGCATTTCAAAGGATTTGATGGGATTTAGAAAAAAATCGAGGGTGTTTAAAGAATTGTAAGAGATTTCAAAAGGTTTCAAGAATCGAGGGCTTCTAAAGGATTTCATGGGATTTCGAAGGACTGAAAAGATTTATCGGAATTACAAAGATTTCATAATATTTTAATAAAATTCAAACAATTTTAACGGAATCAAATCATATGTATGTAATGGGATTTCAAAAGCACATAAGAGATCTTATATGATTTCAAGTAATCTCAAAAGATTACAAATATTTCAAAGGATTTTTAAGACATTTCTCAGATTTCAAGAGATATTTCAAGATATTTTTAATAATTTCAAGTGGTTTTCAAGTATATCACGGGATTTAACGCTATTTTGTTGAATTACAAAAAATTTCTATAAATTTTAAAGGATCTCATAAGATTTTTAGAGAATTCTTGGAGTTCAAAGAATTTCAAGAGATTTTGAAAGATTTCAAGAATCGAGGGCTTTAAAATGATTTTATGAGATTTCTAAGGATTGCAAAATATGTATCTGGATTACAATTGATTTCAAACTGTTTTACTAGAATTCGAATAATTTCAAGGGGTTTTGAAGTATTTTAGAGGATTTAACGGAATTACTTTGTCTTTCAAAGGATTTCAAAATATTGTTTCAAAAAACCTTCCGATAATTTCAAAGGATTTAATCAGATTTTAAAGAACCTCAAAGGAATTCATATGGGGTGTTGAGAGTTTTCAATGGGTTTGGTAGGATTTAGATATATTAAAAAGATTACAAAGAATTCTATGTATTTCGAGTGTTTCAAGCAGAATTCTGTTATTTTATGGGATTTTAAAGATGCCAAGTGATGTAAAAAGATTTTAACTAATTTTAAAGAATTTCACGGTATTTTATGGGGGCGTGTATAGCAGATATCAAGAGTTTATAAATCCTCGACTCAAACAAATATTTCAGTAACGTATTCCCTATACTTTTATTTTCAGATATTGAACTGGTTTTGTAGATTGTGCAATATTTCTTCCAACGTATGATCCGTGAATAGCGGCATTATTGCAAAGAATGGATAAAATATGGTCTCTGTAGAAAAAGGCTCATAAGACATTCCATCTTTCTTCGAAGCTTCTAGCCTGATTTGAACGAACGTTGGAAACTAGAAAAGTAAGAAACTTTGTTATGAGTTTTTTTTCGATGAATCGCCCTTCGCGAATAAAGTACACCAATAGCTCTATACTTTTCATTCCGCAAAGAAAGTTTGATCATATGTGCTATGTAGTTTATTATACTTGGAGGGCCAACGCAATCATAATTAGATTATATTGCCAACATATGTTTATGTAAAGTAAAATTGGCCTTTTTATTGAAACCAATTTCTCAGACTCTTAAGGCATTGTATATAGGGATTTGAACGTCAAAAGTTTAAATTTAAAATAATTTCCAACTCACATTGTCCACATTGAATCTCCTATGTTTTAAGGTACTAAATTATACAGGAGGGCTGGACCGCCATATTGACAGCCATGTTTGTAATTTATACAAAGTTCAAACGGTATACATTGACATTTACCTTTTAGCCTTTTAACAATAGTACAAATAAAAAATTGTGAACTCAAGAATAATTTTGAATTGCAGTGTACCAAAATGTAAAAATAGAACAAAATACTGTAAGCGTTGAAATGAGTAATCTGGAGCTTGGATTTAAGACCGGTTTCTGGCATATGATGCTAACAGCTGACGCAAATACCCAGGTAAAAAAGTGATATGTATATAGATCATATAAAATGAACGAAACACTGATATTTTTCATTTGTTTTATACAGAAAAAATTATAGAGCAAATGAAAATTAGCATTGTCTTGTCCACTATATATAAACTATATATAACGTTTTCACCTGGGTAACGCGCTGAGGGTACTGCCCTCATGCTGTTTATCATGCAGGACTAACACCCACCTCTCTTTTGGCCCCGCGGCCCCCTCATTAAGAAACTATCGAGGACATGAATTCTCGGAATGTCGTAAATCCGGACTTCTTAAATCCAAGTTTGAGTGTATTGGTGACAACTCAATTAATAATAATAAAAGAATTTTGATGATTATATGAATTAATAATTTTTATGTAGTGTAGAAAAAATACTATAAAATTGACTTCTAGTATTCAAAATTTGTTCAGACGTGATTCTCCTATAAAAACCCTGCCTTTGGGGTCCTGATGATTCCATTCTTTCGTTTCGTCTATTTCTTTGCATATAATGTTAGGTTAGTATATTGTTCAATTTTCATCCAAGAGTGCCTTTATTTAAGATATTTAATAACATATTCAATGATTCTTTTTGTGTAATATTGGTTTTGGGTTGGTCTCTTGAAATGAATTTTTTGTTCTATTTAAATAAGTATACTCTTGCATAATTTAGTACCTCAAGTTATATACATCAGTTTGAAATCTTATAAAATTGTCTTTCTACTTGAAATGGTTTCCGTTGCCTGGAAATGCTTCAGGGTCGTTGTCAAAAAGTTTTGAAATTTGCACTATCACTTTTTTAAAATGGGACTTCGAAAAACCAACTAAACTATTTTTTTCAATATCCTACACAAAACATGGAATAAATGTACCAATTTCAGAGGTCAAGAATCATATTTATAGTGTAGATAAATGCTAGAACGATAATTATGTTTTATTTTAAAAAAATGTTTTAAAACTATTCAGAAAGTGTAATAATATACTAAACTAAATTTAAAAAATAATAATCATTGAATAAATATTATTTATTTAAAATGTGCGTTTAAAATGGAGATTTTTTCCTTTGTAAAAATAAAGGAATGTTCAAAAGCAAATTTTCGAAAGAGAATTATTGATCAATTTCAATAAATTGTTCTTACTTTGATCGAAATTTTGTTGACTTACGAATAATTGAAATTCTTGTGCTATTGTTAACACTTAGACATTAACGGCTTAATTTTTCCTTAACATAAGACAAATGAATCGTATAAGCCGAAATTAAAAAAAATTCTTACGTCATTCCTTTCGTAATTTCTGTTTGTGAATTTTTATTTAGGGACATTTTTTAAATTTCTATAATTTAAATTTAAAATTATAGTTTTAAATGCGCAATTCTAAAACAGTTTCATTTTCGAGCTCTTGAATCTAAATTTTTTTGCATCAGAAGCTTAAATTTGAAAATATTTGGTTTAACATTTATTAATTTTCTTATGTTTTTAATTTCAAATTTCGCACTGTTGTAGTTTCAAATGCAAATATTCAAAGTGTTAGGACAATTTCATTATTAAATCTTAAACATTATAAAATTTCCTATTAAAAGCCTTGATATTCATTCAGTTTTAAATGGAATAATTTTCGATTCGAATATTCTGAATTGCTTGGGTTCAATTTTAGTCAGTTCAAAATTTAATTATTTGAAATCTAAATATACTAAATTGCTTGATTTCAATTTTTATAATTCAATTTTAAGGGTTTGAAAATGAAAATTTCCATTTTTAATATCAAATAATAATTTTATATGTAATGACAATTAAAAATTATTTTAGAATTTCAGAAGCTTGGTCTTTGAAACATTCAATTCAGTTTTCAATTTTAAATTGTCACATTTTAATCTCTTCGAGAATAGAAAATTATTTGAATTCAAAATTTTTTAATGATTCAATTGTGAACGCTTTTAGTTTGAAATCTCACAATTTTGATTCCTTTCAATTTCAAACAACCTAATTTTCAAAATTTTATTTTGAAAATATTGAATTTTCAGCGTTTTGAAATTGTCCTATTTTCGAAATGTTTATCTGAAATCCTACAATTTCCTGATTTTACACTTAGAAGTAAAATTGTTCAATTTAGAACGCTTTGAACTAGAAATGATACAATTTCAACTCCTTTCGAATAAAATTGTCTTTTTTTCAAAATTTTACTCAATCCAAATTCTTTGATTTGGAACATTTTCAATTTAAAATTGATCAATATATTTTTAAAAATTTTAAAGCTTTCATTTCAAATTTATTAATTATTGCCTAAAAATTTGTTAAACTTAATATTAAAAAATTTGGTTGATAGTGGATATTTGGATATCTAAATTGTTTATATTTTTATGCTAGAAAATAAAAAACCAGTGACGTGACCGGTCGCTTACATTTACCGCTAGTTACAAAAAATAAACAACATTTTTCAATCGTTTAGATAATAATAAAATTGGAATATTATGTGACTTTTCGAAAAGGACATTGACACCTGAGTCAGGAAATAAGTTGTCCGATTTCTAAAGTACAAACTTGGGTTCTCGGATGATCTCTCGGGTGAAATATTTAAACCAGTCTGCAGCCTGAGGCTGATTTCTGATGAGAAACTTCCCTTTCGCTGGATCGACAGTCCGCTTTGGGTTAGAAGCACCCCGCACAAGAGTACATGCTATTCAGGGTGTTGGTACCATGTGCCATGGCTTCAGTATGTCACCAACCTCATTCACTGAGAAAAATGTTTAGTTGGGACAACAAGACAACTTAGTTGCTTCAGAAGCAACAAAATACTTTTATTGTCTAAACAAAATATTTTTCTTGTCCCAACAAAATATTTTCGTTATTTTAACAAATCTTTTGATGACATAACTGAAATTTGGTTGCTTCATTAAGATTTTTTCGAGATAAAAAAAGAAATATACAAAAAATAATAAAAAAGAGTGCCACTCAAAAATGTCAACAACAGAAAAGTTGTTTATCGATACCAGCAGATTACTACACTCATTGAAAAAATATAACTAAAATTAAGAATTATTGTATTTTTATTTGAGACGGCTTCAAAACTTGCATGGACGTTCCGTCTTCTTAAATTTATGAACATTTTATTTCTATAAATTGAGAAACCATTGATGTCAAACTTCAGGCAATCGCGACACATAGTTTAGCCATTCAGATTTCTCACGCAAAAAAAAAACAGTTTTTATCAAAAATGAATTTCGCACATGCTCAGAATTTGAATTTTCCAAATTCGTTGTCAAGAAGATATTTTTTGGGTCCGTGGATGCTTTCACACCGAATCAGTTTTCATAATTTTAACGACAAATTCTGTAAGACAGTCAATTTTTTCCATGTAGTTGATACTTCAACCAAAAAGAATTAAATTTTAAATAAAAATATATTTTGATTTTCATATAGGTTTCTATTAATTCAGTTTTGCATTTAAGCGAAAAGAACGAGAAAAAGGAGAAGTTTCTTAAAAAGAGGAGGAGAAAGAGGAATTTTTTAAAAAAAAGGGGAAAGAGGCGAATAGGGGAAAGAGTGTGAATAGTGTGCCGCCGAGCGATATATTTCGATACAGAGACGATACCGATACGATACTCACATTCCAGTCTCGGTTTCGTATCGCTCGCTTTCGTGTCGTATCGGAAAAATATCGAAAAGTACCTTCTCGTATCGGTATCGTATCGGAATTCCGAGACAAAACGACCAGATGGGATTTTCCTCGTTCACAGTCGAAGAGAAAGTAAGGCTGGCCGAGTGGCAGGAAGCAGGTACCGGAAAAAGGAGCTGTGAGGAGCTTAGCCATTTCGGACCAGACCTTGAAAAAGAAGAATAATATATTTTATATTCTAAAAATCTAAACTCCGCAAGTCTACACCTCTGCTCTACAGTTTGCACTGTCGAAGAAATTGTAAAGCACTCACTGAGATACCTATTTGTTTGATTCAAACAAACCTAAACTTGTTCCAATTCAATTTTTAAATTAAATCTTTTACATGCACAGATGAAAGTTTGTTTTCTTTGAACGAAATTCTTTATTATAATCAATTATCCCCTTTCTTTTTATTTATTTATGAAGAGGCGCACAGATATTCCTCAACTTCTATTTTACATAAAACCTATTTTACGTAAACCTACAATCGTGTGACCTAATAATACTACTAATCATATTTTATATACTTTTTATTTCGCCGAAGTACCGTATTATTTCTGATACATTAACTTAACTGATACTAAACTTATTAAATTTCCTGCAAAATCGTAGGAAAATTATATTTATACTTTAAAATCAAAATGATAATACTTATTATCCTCGTTCTCATATCTCAGAACCTCTTTCTAGCTAGAATGTGAGTGTTCAAAAACTTTAAACAAATAAATAGTTATTCAAAATTTATATTCTGTATGACGAATTATTTTCTACTCAAATTGAAAAACTTTCCCTTTTATAAACGTGGTAAGTCCTTTATTTACTAAAGACGTTTTATCCAATACTATAGTGTACTATTTTATTTTAATATGTGTAATAGGTTATTATCAGAAAGGTATGGTTCAGTGGTAATCTTATACAATTTACTTCCTCTTAAGTTCTTTAATTTACTTATATTAATATTAACTTTACAATAATTATTAAAAAATATGTAGAAAAATTTAATCAGAAAATTGTGAAATTCCTAATTATCAAAATAAAAACAAGAAATTGACATTTCACGAAAAAATAAATAAAAGCTTTCTGTTGAAACTCATTCATAATTCACTCATATAGAAAAGCATAACTTAAAAGTAGGAGCACAAAACTAGATAACCACCATTTTCATCAAAAACGGGTTTATTGCATCAAAAATTCTTTAAAAATAAATTACCTATTGTGGTAAAAGGATTGTTTTGAAATATAATTTCATTGTCATTTAGAATTTTTAATAAAATTAAAGAAATAATATGTATTTTCTTATTTTGTAGGATTCTAGCAAAAACGTGTCTGTCATATACTGCGATATCACGATCTTCAACTTTGATATTATCAGAAAAAAAAAATAATTTTTTTGAATAACATTTTTTTGTTATTATCGTTCAGCATACCCATATCTCGGGAATGAGTTTTTTTTTGCAAAAAATTGCAAATTCCAATTATAATCGCTAATAAAAGCTGATTTTGAAAACTCATGACATTTTAATCTCCAAATTCTCGGTCGTTTTTCTCGAAATAAGCTGAGTTTTTGACATCAAACTCCATTCACCCGTATGCACCAGGTTCATATCTCGGGACTATTTTTCCCCTTTTTTAACTGAAAAATTACATTCTCTATCTCAAACGGCAGTCGAGTCTGCTCCAATTTCAGGTTAGTGTCACTTTGAGATTGTCAACTTCAACATCCACTTCATCGGACGTGGATAACTTTTTGTAATAAAACTGTTTCGACCTAAATTTAGCACTACTTCAGCTCGGAATCGGATACTTGCTTCATCTTTTAATGATGATTTCGATTTTACAGGATTTTTGTTCGTCGTTTCAAAAATTCCATTGTTTTTGGTTATCCAGTTCTGTACGGGCACCCTTCTACTACAATAAAAAATTGTATTTTTATATTGAGACATCTTCGCATATTCCCTTTTTGTAATTTCAAAAGTATTTCAAAATTTTTTATAAAATTTCGAGTTAGTTTAAAAGACATGTAGGAATTTTAGAAGTTTTAAAGCTTACAAATCTGAAAGGGAATATGCTTGAAGTTCTTAACGTTTCAATAAACGACATTTTGTATTAATTGCTTTCTAATCTAAAAACAGTGCAAATATAATGGTTCATTAAATTGAAAATAATAATATTAAAAAAGAAACTTGTAATGAATCGGGAATAGTATATTATGCGCCGAGGCGCATAATGAGGGTCTTTACGCGACGAGCGGCAATGCTCGCAGGACGATCGAAGCCGAGGCGAAGCCGAGGCGAGATAAGTCCTACGAGCATTGTAAGCGAGTCACGTGAAGTCCCGAATTGTGCTCATTGGCGCATATATTATTTTATGTGGCGAAGGTGCATTTACAAGTTTTGTTGCGACAGCGCACAGTATCGTAATGTAGTACATTACGATACAGCGGAGTGTAATGTGAAGAGTGATCGTCCGCAGTATCGTAATGTACAACATTACGATACTCTACGCTGTCGCATAAAAACGCGTTAATGCACCGGAGTCACATAAAATATATTTCGTTCATTTGAACCTTCAGAACTTTCAATTGCTAGAAAAGGTTCTTGGTACTCAGGTAGTTAAAACTCTTCACCGTTCCCCTTCTACTGTTGTGCCGTTCGAAGACACCATCTGGCTGTTTAGTCTCAGAATCCCGAGACGATACGAGCGATATATCGGTTCTCCGATACCAAAACGATACGAGACAAAACCGAGACTGAACAGAAATCGATACCGATACGAGAAAAAATCGAGATTTTTCGATACGATATCGAGACAGTCTCGTATCGAAAAGCATCACTAAGTGTGAAATCTGTGAATCCCTCAAATAAAACAAGAAACGTACAAATATAATATTTAGATACTTTACTTCTAAAATAAAATCACTAATTTTCTTTTCCTTAAGCATTTTGACGTCTCCAAACGATTAGGTTCCATCTCGAAGAGACCAAAAGAAACGGTGCCAACTCGTGGAGACAAAATGAAAAGGTGCTAACTCGCGTGGCGAATTCTCGAAGCTTCAAAATCCCATATGAATTGTATTGTGGATATATGCGCCCTCAACTCTGTAGCACCTTTTAATTTGGTCTCCACGAGTTATCACCTTTTCATTTGGTTTCTCCGAGATGGAACAAATTCTGTTAATCCTCCCCTCTCCTAGCAGCGTGACGTAGTTTTTGAACGGCCCCTTCAGGGCGTCGTAAAGAATGGTATAAGTTAGTGAAAAAAATGTCTAAAACTTCATCTCGCTAGGTTTTCAATGCTCTAGACTTTCAAGATTTATGGTCTACAATCTCCGCTGATAGGAAAGACCCAGATTTCGTTATTCAGCTTTATAAGAGTTGAATAGGAAATAAACTAAACGATTGGCGCCTTTTCACGGGGTCACGAAGATCGCTGAGGGTTGATTGCAAGACTCTATTTCATGTGATTGTATGCAGTTGTACAGACATAAAATAAAAGGTCTTTTTCTATAATTCGCGAAAAAGTGCCAGTTTTTCCACTTGTTTTTGGTGTAAAAAGTGATCGATTTTTGGTCGATGACGTGGCGCATGCGCAGTGCCGACCTTTCCGGGCAACAGTGACAAAAGTGGACAGATGCAGTGGAAAAAGTAAATGGACAGTGATAAAAGTGAGGCACAGTGACAAAAGTAAATGTTATTTCGGGTGGGTTCGTGCTGCCTCGGGTGTACTCGTGCATCGTGCGCAGCCAACTTCATTCTATTTTCCGACTGTCGTCCCTAACCTAAAATCAATTTCCTGAAAAGTCTCGAGTTGTGTATTTTGTATGTACTTTTGTCACTTGGCAAAAGCAAAAAAACACCGTCAGTTTCTCCGAAAATACTGTGCTTGGTGATTTTTCACGAAAAATCGGAAATTTTGAAGCCCTCAACTTTATGGGCCAACTATTCAATTGTGAGAACCAGCTTATTACTGCCATATTATTGCCATGGTTTTGATAATTGCCATTGTCATTGTTGCGTCAATCGACAAAAAATCGCCTTCTTTTTACACAAAAAACAGGTAAACAAAAACTAGCACTTTTGCACAAATTATAGAAAAAGTATCGTGTCCCACACATTGAAAAAGCGACGATTTAAAACTCGTGTGATAGCCATCCTCGCTCCGCTCGGGTAGCTAACTTCACACTCGTTTTAAATCTCTCGCTTTTTCAACTTGTAGCACAATATACTATTCTTTTATCTTTGAGACAAAAACATGTTTATGAAGTAAGTAAATATTCGTGTTTAAAATGGGGAGCGGGGACTTTTCACAGGGTGGGTGGAACGAAATTTGATAAAAGCGGCTTTGAAACAAGCGTATTTTGTTTACTTGCTTAACTTATTTAACAGTTTTATTAAGTTTGTAAACTGCAGCAGGAGTCATGAAAATTGGATTTCTTTTCCCATGCAGAAGGACTACTTTGTTTTCCGTCCTCCACCTCGCTATCTTTGAGAGGAGGCATCTTGCCTCAAACAATTTGATGTCCGTAAATACATTATATTAGAGTCATTAAATTATACGCCTTTTCTCAGCCTGAGAATTCGCACCTGCACATTTTTTCTAAATTAATACCGTCAAAGAGGGTAATTTCGGACATGTGGGGTAAATTCCGCCAGTCCTAAGTTTATAGTTTAAATAACTTAAGGTGGGTGGTTTTACCCAGAATCTAGAACCAGCTAAGGCTGGAACTGATTCCAGATTCTTGGAACAGTTTTGAGTAAGTTATTTGATCAATTTAGGCAATTTAGGGGTGTCCGAATTTACCCCACATGTCCGAAATTACCCCGTTTGACGGTACTTATATTATCTTCTTTTAGTGAAAGAAGTTCTGAAATATAATTGAGCCGTTCGCTAGAAAAACCTCCTAAGTCGACTTAATTTTGGCACAAAATTGCCCTAGAAACTGTTCAAAATGTCTTTTTACAAATAAAAAAAGATATGATAGGTTTTTAAAAATGTTTCCACAATATAAAACATGTATGTATTTTTGAAGTAAAACTTCTTTTGGGACGGGAGAGAATTGAAAAAAAACGACCGACAGACCGACAGACTGAACGAACGGATATCTCTCTGTCTCTCTTTTACAAGTACATATACTTTCTATACATTCTTTCTCTATTCGCGTCTCCCTTTTGTGCGGAGATTCGCAATAAAGTCTCCTCTTCGATATCTCCACTACTGCCACGCTAATCAAAATGTGTATAAATGCTCTCTCGTTCTCTCTCTCTCTCTCTCTCTCTCTCTTCACTCTCTTACTATACGATCTCCTCAAAGCTCATGATGATTCCTCACGAAAAATTTCAAAGTTAATCCATCAAATTTTCACTTCTGCCGTGCAGCCCCACTGCCACACACTGGTTTTTTAGTGTGTAAAAAAATGTTTGAAACATTTCTGTGGCAATTTCGTGCTAAAATCTAAGTCGACTTAGGAGGTTTTTCTAGAGAGTGGCTCAATTATAAAGTATTGTACTCAGTGGATATCCAGTAGAATGCCTCATTTCTTTCTGTGACAAAATGATCCCCTATTTCTGCTACATTCAAACAAAAATATTACGAGGTCAATATGAAGATTTTTTTGCCGAAAATACGACTTTTTAAAGTTTTTAGATTTTCGTTTCAACAATTTAAACTATTCGATCTTGTGCAGTGCAGGAAATTCTTTATCAGGATGTTATGTGACCCTAAAATTTTGTTCGTTATTAACCAAAATTTTTAATGTGGGTATTAACACTCTGCGATTGTATGATACAGTTGAGATTAAGAGGTCAAATTCATAAATAAGAATTTCTTTTAAATTATGAAATTTTCGGGAAATATTAGTTACAATTCTTAATACAAAAAGAAAATTTCGAATAGCTATTTATTTTTTAAGTTCAATTTTTTATTTGTTTCTAAAATTATACACGTATAACATTCCCAAAATTCTTGAGAAAATTCAAAATGATTTTTGAAGATCTCAGATATGTTCAATCAATATTTCAACAAGAAAGCCCATTTAATAATTTTTAACCAAGTAGTTGAATTATCAGCCACAGAAGATGCCAAATGAAACGAAAAATGTAACAGTTGATATTTCAACCAACAAGATTTCAGTTTTAAATCAAAAACGGTTGAATTCAACTAAAAAAGACAAATCTTCAACCAAAAAGTTAAATTTTCAACCAAAAAGGATTTTTGAGTCAAGGAAGAAAAAATGTTTCACCAAATTATAATTTAAAGTGGAATTTAAAGATTTCAGATATTTCGAAATTTTTCAAGAAATTTTGTTATCTTACAGGATTCTATAAAAGTTTGGAAGAAATTAAAAAATATTTCATAAAATTTCGGAACTCTTTCAAAGTTTTAAAATATTTGTAATGTCTTAAAGGCTCTTAAAATTCCTAAATATCTTTAAAACTAAATAGAATTATTCCTAAAATGTTATAAAATCTTTCAAAATTAAGAAAATTACCTTATAATCTTCCAGATTCTTTTTTGACAATTTCAGAAATGTTTTGAAATGTTTTACAATCTTTTTGAATAATTTCTTAAAACTAATTGTTCAACATAAAAAATCATTTCAAATTTTTCCAGGAATCTTGAAAAAAAATTGTGTATCCTTGAAAACTTTCAAAATCCCTGAAAAGCTTTAAAATTCTATTTTAAAATCTTTAAAAATCTACATATTGATTTAAATATTTTGAAATCTGTTCAAATTTTAAATTATTTTTGGAATTTCTTCAACACTTTTAAATACGCTTTAAAATTATTCGAATTTTACCTGAAATTTTGGAAGAATCTTCAAAAATTTTAAAAATTAACTCAAAATCTTCCAAATTCTTTTTGAAATGCTTTTAAAAATCTGTTTGAATAATCACTTCAAAATTAAATTTTAAAAGTGAAAAATTATTAAAAATTTTTCCAGAAATCTTAAGAAAATTTTGTTATTCTCTTTGAACCTTTCAAATCTCTTAAAAAGCTTCTAAATTTTTTGTTCGAAATCTTCAAAAATCTTCGTTTAAAATTACTTAAAAAATTTTTAGGGAATAATTTGAAATGTATTGTAATATTTTTCAATTATTTCTTAAAATTCGCGTTTCAAAATAAAAAATCATTAAAAATTTCTCAGGAATTTTGAGAAAACTTTAGTATTCTCTCGAAACCTTTCATAATCATTAAAAAGTTTGTTTTTTCGAAATTTTGAGTAAATTATGTATTAAAAGCTAAATGTACTAAAAATTTCGTTATATGTCAGTTATGAGGTCCAAAATGTAGTTTTTTAAAAATTAAATATAAAAAATTAAGGTATTAAAGACTTTCCTTTCACAAGATTTTATCGATTTTTTCATTCTTTGAAAAGATTATTTTTTAAGTTTAATTATTTTTATTAATTTGTTTCTAATAGTAGAAGTTCTTGTCAGTAAAGTATGTGATATTTCTTGAAAGTTTCATAATTTTAAAACATTTGTTAGGGATGAGTTTGACCTCTTAATCGCAACTTTATCTTAAAATCGTAACTTAAAGGGTTTTAATTCTCACATTAAATATTTTTTCATAACGAACAAAATTTGAAGGTTACGTAGTACCTTGATGAAGAATTTACTGTATTGTATAAGATGGGATAGTTAAAATTGTAGAAATGAACATTTAAAAACTATAAAGTCGAATTTTTGCCATTAAAACATCCATACCAACTTCTAAATATTTTTTTTAATCTGGCAAAAATAGGGGATCATTTTCTCGCCAAAAGAAAGAAATTTCTGATTCAAGGTTTTAGAAAGTTAAAAAAAGGATTTCATGAGGCACCCTAATGATGTTGATTTTTTCATATGATATAGAGGAGGGTACGTTGGCACACCTAAAATAAAATGTGAATTTAAAAGAAAAATATACAATCCTGCATAATGGAAAAATGTGCTTTGGGTAGATTGATATTTTGGCGATAGTAAGTGAAAGAATATTTTTAAATAAAAAATACACAAAATAGGTTAATTTTAGTTTTTCTGGGGAACAATAACTACGCCAAAGTTACCCGCCGCTTTGGGTGCTTTGGCGCATCACTATTATTATTTATTATTACAATCTATTAATCATTAATTAAATTACATAACTTGCATAACCAAAAATTATCAAAAAAACCTTATAAATAAACTTGCAATAAAAATGTTTTCAAAGATCAACTGATTTTGAATTTATCAATTACATATTATGCAAGAATTCAGATGATAGAACTATTCTCGTGAGCCTAACTATTATATTTTTTTTATAAATTAAGGCGCGCCAACTTAGCCTCCGCGCCAACTAATACTCCTCTCCCCTACTAGGAACGAGATTAACGATAATAATTTTTTTAAAGAAGTTTGATTATACTTCTTACAAAAAATTCTTGGACTGTATTAATAGTATTTCTATTATGAGGCAGTACGCATAATCCAGTATGTACCACACTCTCGTATATGTAAAAATTAGTCACAGTAGGCGCTTTGCGCCTAAAAAAAAGGTTTTTCGTAATCTATTAAGACGTAAATATGTCATTCAAACCTCCCCCTTCTGTAATTTCTCTCCTATATTCTCCCTATATTCCCCTCTTCCCCCCTCACCCTGTATTTCCCTCTCCTTCACTACTTCCCCTTTACACTTCAATCTTTCCCACCCCTCGTTTCCCTTACTTTCCTTTCCCTTGTGAGTTGTGAGCCGTGAGCTGTGATTTGTGAGTTGTAAGTTGTTAGTTGAGAGTTAGAATTTCCCCTCATTTCTTCCACTTTCCCTCCTCTTGTGACTTGTGAGCTGCGAATTGTGAGCCCTGAGTTGTGAGTTGCGTGTTAGGAGTTCCCCTCACTTCCCCTTCTTAGAAAAAAGTACAGCGGACTGACGGACGGACACCCGACCGAAACTATAAGGATTTGTGTCCGGGGCTACGAAACCCTGATAAATGATATAGACTTCGGAAACCGGGGTTCAACGTTTTTGCAGGAAAAAATGAGGCCTACTTCCTGTATTCAATAAATGTATCGTATATATTAGAGGTATTGAAATACACTTACCTTGTCGGATGTAGCAGGGTTGCCAGTAATGCTATCAACGGTAATGCTCCAGGCCACATTGCGACGGCCTGAAAACATATGCGATTACATTTCACAAAGAGGGATTATCAGGCAATGCATCTTAAACACGTTTAAATAATCCTATATCATCCTAAAATCCTCTCTTTCGTGGTATGGATGAATCCCCAGTAGCAGAGCAAAGCAAGATTGAATTCAGCGAAATCCTAAAGGTGTTCTCTATCGTAAGACCTAATGTTATTTTTACGTTAGCATCTTGTTTGAACAGTCTTTAATCGTGGCAGATCTCGGGCTAAAGCGTATTAGCTCTCTGCCCTTTCAATTGAGCAAAGATAATAATAATAGTCCCCTGGTTCTGCAGAAGCAGGGATTTCATGCTTTGCAAAAAAGTGGAACGAACCTCTCTTTTTGATAAAGTTAATTAAACCTACCATTAATGGAGAAAAGATAAACACAGCTACATGCAGTTGGGCAGTTATAATTACATAACTAAAACCTCATGCTTTCTGCCATGAGATAGTTGGCAAAAGCTTTTAGTTTTTTTAGGGATCGTTCAAAAACTATAGTTTTCTAATGCTTTTGCCACTCATCCCCTTCTTCGTCACAAATCATCATACAAAGCTTAGAGAACCCCTCAGGGTGAAGTAACGAATTCAAACACCCCACAAGACTTCACAGCACAAAATGCTCTCAAAACAGGGTAAATAGGACGTTTTTCACGAGAATAGGGGAATAGTAGAGGAAAACATTCTTTTCAATAAAATTAATGTATGTAATGTACCATATTGAATTCAATATGGAACGCTTAAGATTTCACGTAAAATTATGTACTGCATATATTTTAAACAAAATAGTTGAATTTTCAACAAAAAAATATTAATTTTCTACCAAAAGGGATTAATTTTCAACGAAAGAGTTGTCTTTTCAAGTTAAAACGTCATATGTTTTAGAAAACAGTTGACTTTTAAACCCGAAAGGATGAATTTTTAACCAAATAGTTGAATCTTCAATAAACGAACAAATTAATTTCAGACCAAACAGTTGCATTAAAAACCAAATAGTTAAACTCTCAAGCAAAAAAAAAAAACGAATTTTTAACCAAATAGTTGAATTTTCAAACAAAAAAAGAATGGACTTCAAACACAAACAGTTGCATTTTTAACCAAATAGCTGAATCTTCAAGCCAAAAAGGTGAATTTTGTAGAAAACAGTTGCATTTTTAACCACGAACTTTTCCATTAAAAAAAAGATGAATTTTCAATTAAAAAATACGAATTTTCAACAAAGTAGTCGATTAAAAAAAAAGATTCCAATTCAACCAAAAACAGTTGCATTTTCAATCAAATAGTTCAATCTTCAAGCATTTTCCACCAAGAACTTTTCTACCAAATGAGATTAATTTTCAATCCAGAAATACGAATTTTCAACCGAGCAGTTGAAGTTTAGAAAAAAACATGTGAATTTTAAACCAAATGGTCGAATTTTTAAACGAAAAAGATTCCAGTTCAACCAAAAACTGTTCCACTTTCAATCATGTAGATAAATTTTTAATGAAAAAAAGATTAATTCTCAACGAAAAATATAATATTTGATCTTTCAAACAATTTTTTTTTTAAATCAAAAACAGTCGAATTCAACCAAAAATATAAATTCTCTACGAAAAATATAATAGTTTATATTTCAACCAGGAAAAATTTTATTTTAAATAAAAAACAGTTGAGTTCAACCAAAAAAGACGAAGTTCTAACAAAATGGTTGAATCATTAACCAAAACAGATTAATTTTAAACCAAAAAAGATAACAGTTCTATAAAAATAGATACATCTTTACACCGAAAAAACGAATTCTCAGCAAAAGAGTTGAATTTTTAACCCAAGATCTTCAACTAATAAAATGAAAATTTAACAAAGTGGTTTAACTTTCAATCCAGTACTTGAATCTTCAATCAAAAAGATTAATTTTCTACCGAAAAAGAATTTTCAACAAAATAGATAATCGTTCCACCAAATTGTTGAATTTTCAACAACAAAAAAATGAATTTTTAATAAAATAGTTCAATCTTCAACTAATGAAAGTAATTTTTAACCAAGTAGTTGAATTTTCAACCAAAAAATATGACTTTTCAATGAAAAATTTAATAGTTGAATTTTCAACTAAAACCGATCAATTTACAACCACAAATAAATTAGTTAAATTTTTAGTTGAACAGATTAATTTTCAACTAAAAAGACAAATTTTTAGCTAAATAGATAAATCTTCAACTATATGCGACAATTTTTAACCAGAAGAGATAAACTGTAAACCAAAAATATAATAGCAGACTTTTCTACTAAAAAGAATTAACCTTCAACGAAAAATTGTTGGATTTTCTACTTGGGTGTTCTATTAATTGTGTTAGCATTCGAGCGCAAAAATAAGAAAGTTTTTTGAAAACAGGAGACAAAAGAAGAATTTATGAAAAAGGGGCAAAGAGGCGAATAAAGGAAAGAGTACGATGTCTGTATTTAGATGTTTTACTTGTAAAATAAAATTACTCATTTTCATTTTTTTCAGCATGTCAAAAAATAATTGTAGATAAGTTGTAGAGCAGGAAATTTGTCGTAAATCTGACTGTACTGAAATATGTACTTGCGACCGTATTTGAGCATCTTATTGGCATATATGGGTCTGCAATTATTTAGAGATACACATTTTTTTCATTTGGTGTTAAAAAGAAATGAATTATTCAACGATTGCTTAAATAATACTCTTCACATTATAAATTTTGCGCATATTTTACGAAATCTATCTCCAGAAGGTCTGCTGTTGACCGTGATTGAAAGAAAAACTATAAATTATTCATTTGGAAATTGTTGACACATTATTAATAACAAAGGATAAATCAAATAATTGTTATTTTATTACAATAAATAATAAAAAGTGGTTGACTTATTTATTTTATTAACAACAGAATTAATGAAAATAACTCAAATTAAATAAGAACGAGAGATGTTCTGAAAATATTATATAATACATCATAACTGGACACCTGATGAAGACCAAAGTTTCTTTTTTTTCAAATTTTCTTTTAATTCTGCCTAGCTTTATTTTGCTTTTGGACATTTCGCTTTAAAATATGATGGGAAGGGTCAATCTACACAAACGCGATTTTTGAACCCTTTTTCAAATATATCTCCGAGATGCACCAGGACCACTAAATAAATTATGTTCGCAAAAAACACGCTCAAAAAGAAATTTAGATTAGAAGCGAATTAGACCTCTTTTAAAATGGTTAAATTAGGAGGATTATTTGAGATCTTTTTTGTTAGAAGAAAACTGGGAAAATCTATTTAATAGAGATAATTAAACTTTCATGAAATTACCTATTTAATGTGAGAAGATAAACATTAAAGAAGCATTAGGGGGCTAACTATTAACTATAAACGTCGTTTATGATGTGTGATTTCCGTAAATTATGATGAAAGACCCATGCAAGTAAATAGGCTAACACACATTTGTTTGCTTTTTGCCCCATCAATCTGTTAATCCATCTTAGAAGATCGATCATCGAATCAAGTGCTTCCAGAAAACAGAAATAGTTTCTATTTAGATAAGATTTCCTGGGACGTCATAATATTTACTTTGGTAAAAAAAAGTGCGAATGGAATTCCAATGAGGTCCCAAATAAAGTCTCACTAAAGTACTAGAAAAGTTCGATTTCATTTGAAAAAAAAAACTAAATCCCAAGATGTTCAAAAGTACATAACTACTAAATTGAAAATTAAAACTTCATTCACACCTTCCTACACTCTTTCTCAATTGATCCACTTTTAAATCAAGATTTGACGCCTTAGGATTTAGTGCGTATTTTTTCATTAACAGAATTTCGTTCCAAAGAAGTTTTGCTGAAACAGGGCTATTCTTAAACATTTTCGTACTTTAATCCTATTCAGCCTGACCTTTTTGGAATATAAATTCTATGAGCACTTGCGAAAATTTTGAAAAAAATTAAGTATGTCTTTTTTAGCATTTCCTAATGAATTAATTTGTTGATAAGTTCACGGACAATACACTTTACACAAAACTTCTTAAAAATCAAAGGAAAGAATATAGATTATAATTTTTGGCCTATATATTTTGAATTATAAACTTTTGACCCTAAGAGTTCCTGCTAAAAATAGATTAAAGAAACAAAAGAGTACAAAAGTCCCACTTCATTTGTATTTGAAATTTAGTTGAAATTTTTACAATTGCAAATATCCCAAAAAAGATCAAAAACAGACCTACCGTTGAAAAATGTAAAATTTCAATTTTTTTAAAATTCTTACAATTGCTTATAGAAGTTATGTCACAAAAAATCCTGCTCAAACAGGACGAATTTTAAAATTTTTTGATGACTTAGTCTGATTTCAGCAGGATATTTATGGAACATAACTTTCATGAGCACTTTCAAAAATTTTGAAAAATGAAGATAGAACTTTTTTAGTACTTTTGACCATATTTGGACCTTTGAAAAGTGTGAAGAAAAGTTGCTACAATAGTGGGATCTTATTTGGCATCATATTGGGATTCCATTGATACCTTTTTTGACTCAGGTGTTGAGTTGTAAATAATTTACAAAGTTAAAGTTAATTACATTGATTTAACTCCAAATTCCAAAAGTGTTAAATAAACTAAATCCCTATAATTGAAAAAGTTTACTGCAATTAAGGTCATAACTTTTACTTCACTTATAATGTAATAAAATGATCGAACCCATAAAGTTAATGTCCTAACGAGCCCGACAAAGTTAATCAACTGAGCACGTCGTTATAGGATTGACCACATCAGTCAGTAAATGTCACGTTAGGTGATATTGCAAGACCTTTTGTTTCATCCAACATCGCCAAATCTTTCAACAATTTTTTTGTCATTTCTTTAATTAGTTTGTAATTCTCTCACTTTTGAAATATTTGTTCATATACTCAAAACTATAGTAAAGTTAAAAGTCAAATTGAAAATTTGAAAAGCTGCTATATGAAGTACGAATGAAAAAGCATTCAAGAGGTACTTTGCAGTTTCCCTTTTGCAATTAAGAACATGGTTTCAATTACATTCTATAAAGGCCTGAGCGAATTAGTGTACGTCATCATGCAGCTCAACTGTCATGGAGATCTCCGAACTAATTCGATTACTGTCGCCAATTTGTCAGATTACTAAGCTGTGTATCAAATATCTGTCCAATTCTCTTGCACGAGCTGGTATCGACTTTTCATATCTGTAGCAATGGCAAGAAACAATAAACGTTTTAAAACTCTTGATTAAAAATTGAACATTTAATTTCTGCTGCACTTTGTCACGATTAATTTAAAAAGACAAATGCATAATACACGAGGCAAAACATACAAAAATGTAGTTTCATTACTTCTCGAAAGAGCAACAGAAATTAAACTTTTATACTTGAGTCGTGTAATTAAAAACATAATAACAAAAACTTTACAAGCTGTACCTTAAATCAATTTCGTCACAAATGTACAATTAAAATCCTTTTGCAGAATTTTGCAATTAAAAATTCTGCACGTGTATTTTTCCACATACTTGTGCACTTGTGTGCGTGACTCTTAATTGTGCGCCGGGTGCAGACACGCTAAAATAAACCAGGGTGGTTATGTACTGCGTAATAGTTTCGCAAACTAGATCATTCGTTAAGCTAGCACAAATCTTACAACTCGTTTAAACTTCTCACAGCGGCGCTTTACTTATAATTCATGAAACTGCGGATTCCTTGTTCCGTAAAACTTAGATTTTTACGAGCTTCTCTGCGCCTTTACGATGTTTCCTACTTGTCACACCCCTAACACCCCCACCCACACGCTACCAACGCTTCACCAGGCCACCCTCTTTGCTGCTGCAGCCTCTTAGAATTTTACTCGGGCAAACACGATTTAGAATCCTTTAAGTGGGGCGCACATGGCACAAAAATCGATGCCTTTCATATTACACCCCTTTTGTCGATTTCAACCTCCATCCTAGTCCCTTCAATGTCTAAAGAAATGCCTCCACCCCGGAAACATCTCCAAAAATACATGGGAATACATATCTCCCTGTCGATGCCGTGGGCGGATTTCTGGGCCACCAAATGTTACATGCAACATGTACGAATACTTTTCCCCTCGAACCAAATTAATAATTGGATTCACCTCAGGGCATTCGGTTCGATTTTTTGTCGCAAGTGATTCTCTAGGAAAAGATGATTTTTGGTCGCAAGTGATTCTCTAAGAAAAGATAATTTTTTATTGAAATTGGGAGATGTCTCGCTTTAATGATATACACTCATTAATTATTTGATGAACCCTTCAGAAGTTCACTGAACCCTGAAATTGGAAATGTTATGAAGCCAAAAATGAGAAATTTGGGTATCCAATGGATTAATCAGAGCGGATAGGCTCACTTGATTTTACCCTAACCAGATACACACATGTATCCGGTGACAATCTGACCTCAATAAGGAGAAATTTGATGAGCCCAAGAATTAGGGATGTGATGAGGCCAATAATTAGTCTACTTCTCGATTCAAACACTTCCTGCTTCAAATGTTTGCCTTATTGAATCCGGTAGTAAAAGTTTATTAGGGTGACATAAAATACTTCTTCATTAGTCTTCATCCAGAGGAGATGGTCTGCAAGAAAGAATTCATGGGAGAAAATAAAATAAAGTCCACGCAGGATGAGCTCAGTTAATCCAGTTTCAATAATGATTGACAGTTTACATAATACCAATCTTATTGCTTGCTTATTCAGGCTGAATTACATATTATCTTGATGACTGAAAACCCAAATTTATACTTTAATGTTTATAACTCGTTTTCAATTTGTTTTTAATTAAATCTGCTACATTTAATACAATTGATGTCTATTTACTTTAAAAGGATGCAGGATCAGTGCTTGGGACTTAGAGTGACTATTCCCACGCTTATCTTTTTGTAAATGCTGTTTGTCGTTACGTTTAATCAGATCTCAATCTAAAGATTCAAATGATAACAAAATATAAGGGGAATGAAGTACTTCTTTTAAGATGAATGAACCAAAAAGGTTAAGGATGTGTTTGCTTTCCTGATCAAAGTTCATAATTCCATATGGATGGATGTTCATTGTTCAAGATCACCACCTTGATGAAATATTCACTAATAAGACCAACGTTCTAGTAACAACTGAAGGAAGATTTCACTTGATCCAAACACCTTTTTAAAATGTCTTGTCAATTATCAAAAAAGTCTATATCAATACTAGGATTAAGTGTATTTCAACTCCTTGCTAGCACAAATTATTGCTAAGAATTATTCCCTCCTCTCGAGTTTCTTAACTCGTCACTGCCCAGAATCACTTAATTAGGCTTGACCGATGGGGTGGGTTGTGTTCCACAATCAAGACAAGAATATAATCAGAGGGTGCGAACTAAATATAGATTAAAGCCGAAAATCGAAAAAGAAAGATAAACCAAGAGAAGATGCTGTCCTAAGTAAAGAACTCTGGGGAAGGTGTGAAGTCCGGATTGTAATCAGTGATCTATTTTGAAAACCTTTGCTCTGATACCGTCATCTCCCACCCATCTATTCATCTCGCCCTCCCTCTCTGACCTCATCTTCTCAACAATAGATAGTTGTCAATCCTCTGGTCACTTTCTGGTTGCACAAAAGGAGGATTCCTCTTTGAAGAAGAGATGGTGTGATTGAGAGGAGTGTGGTTGTGTTTACCTGGAGTAGTTGAAAATCCTAGGCGATGAGGTGCCTACGGTGTGGCGATTCTGGCATGGCGCCTCCGGTGTGTCACTCGGTCAGGTCGTAAACGTCCTTCCTCGGAAGGCTCGTCTCCTGGACTGCTGTTGTAGAGGAGCCTAGAGCCACTCACACCGACTACCTGGTTGCTGGCACGCTATTGATCTCGGCCCAGACACCCGCCGACCCACGCAGACGCTTAGCGTTGCCGCGTCGCTTTAGCAACGTGACGTCATTCACCACCCAATCCTCATCCTCCCCATGGAGCAACGACTGCTTCTCATCCTCCCCTGCTTCATGCTGCACCTCAACTCCACCTTCTGTTTCCTCACCTTCTGATTTTTTTTCAGCACTCCACCGAGGTCCACATTCTCCACTGACAGTCGCGACTCTCGGGGCTTGCAGCCTATTCCAGCATCCCTGCTCTGATAGATGCTCTCTCACGTCCCTTGTCTGGACCAACCCTTTCCACCCCTTGCCTCACAGTTTTCACTCCTTTGCGCTCTTTCGATTCGTTGACTACTGAATCGAATATTTCAGCAGAAGTTCATTCATGGTACTGAGGATGGACTGATTAGGGGAGAATTCAAGCGTTCTGGTGCTGGGGCAAACTGCCTGCAGTGGGACATTATTTTTAACGTATTCGATGACAATAATTTGACCTGAGGATGACGTTTCGGGGCTGGAATAATGTAGTATATATTGATGGAGAGTGCGGTTGAGAGGAGAAGAGTATTTTTCATTTGGAGGGAATTACAGAGGAAAATTGAAGCATAAAGAATTTAGAGAAATATGAATAGGGGAGGGATTGAATACGAGTGGATAAATCTCATTTGGATAAATATAATCAAGAATGATTGATTTGGGAAATCCTAAAAGGCTGGGAAAACCAGGTGTTTTATTCATCGGTAAACCCGGGAATGAGTCAACATCGATGTAGGGGCCTTTCAAAAAATGCGAAATGCTTCTTTGGACATTAGGGTTGCGTCTAAAGACTCTAAAATGAGGCGTTTCTGTATATTCTTTAAAAAGATATTACACAAAAAGTCAAAATTTTAATTCTTTGTTAAATTATGAATAACTCTCGAAATAATCGACCGTTTTAAATTTTCTGGCGCTCACTTTAAAGATGGATGTACTTGAAATATTCGTAACGTATCAAGCATATTTTATTCCATCTTCCCTGGATTTTGTCAGAGTTTGAACTTAAACCAAAAATTCGTAAAAATTCAAAGTAAAATCATTTATAAAATAAATATATAAAACAATTATGCGTATATTTTTTAATCACTTAATGATTTACAAATGATTACATCAAACTCTCGGTTTCAGTCCACTGTCGGGGGTGGTCTTCGGTCCCAAATCGGGGGGATTTAAACGTAAACAACCGTTGGCGAGAGACGTTGCGACAAACGTCGCAACCGTTCTCTCGCCTGAGAAAGCAGTTCTAGGAAGGCGGAAACCGGGTGGACTGAAACCGAGAGTTTGGTGTATCACATTCATAATTTTTTAAATTCTTTTTTTTAACATTTTTTAATTTTTACAACTTCTTGATTGTAATCTCAGACTTTGGCTGCAAGGAGAACGAAATTAATAAAATTTTGGAGTCATTGAGCACAGAACTTTGCAACTTTCATGTTGTTTCAAGGGAAAAGATTTACTTAATGTCTTACAAAAAAGCATATTGTATGCAATTTGAAATTTTTTAAATATACCTTGACAGCATTACGTAGAAAATCTCTATAGAATCGC
>CAKNYM010041565.1:49006-81128 GCA_932195095.1 Andricus curvator
TTTCCAACTTGTCGTAGAGCCGGGAAGGCACCCCTGTCACTGGTCACAGAAATAATGTAGGTAACGTCCCTACTCCTCTCCAACGTCTCGTGGAGGAAAATTAAGGCACCCCTGAGATTGGTCACAGAAATAATATTGTACAAACCCCTGCCCCGTTCCACCTTCTAGTGGGGGCAGGACTGCACCTCTGGGACTGGTCACAGAAATAATGTTGTACAAACCCCTACCATTTTCCAGAGTCTCGTGAGGGCGGGAAGGCACCCCTAGGAGTGGTTATAGAAATAATGTTGGTCAAACCCCAACCCTCTTCCAACTTGTCGTGGAGCCGGGAAGGCAACCCTAATACTGGCCACAGAAATAATGTAGGTCACATCCGTACTCCTCTCCAACTTCTCGTGGACAGAAAGTCACCCCTGAGACTCGTCACAGAAATAATGTTGGTCAAAACCCAACCCCTTTGCAGCGTCTCGTGAGGACAGGAAGGCAATCCTGCGACTGGTCACATAAATAATATTGTACAAACCCCTACCCCTTTCCAACGTCTCCTGGGGGCGGGAAGGCAACCTTGTGATTGATTATAGAAATAACTTTGGTCAAACCCCTACCCCTTTCCAACGTCTTACTCTACATACACATTGTGACGTATTTCTGTGATTTTTAATATTTAGCGTCCATTTTCTCGAAAACTATCGGTTATAGAGTAAAAATGTATTGAATATAAAATATGTATTTTTAGAAGATCTACAACCTTTACTGAAAATTTTTTTGTAAATTTTCATTATTGACTGAAATAAACAGATAAAACGTGAAATTTTAATAGTTGTTTTGGATTTTGACTTTGAAATTCAAATTTGCGGGTATTTGCACTATCACTTTTGTAATCAGCGCGTCAAAATACATTGATATAAGGGGTTTCTAATTAATCCGAGTATGCGCTTTTCGGAAGTTCATCCAAATTGAATTATTTCTAATTATATGTAATTATTTATCATTTCTACATGTACTGTATGTAACAAATTTATAGTGTAATATTAAAATTGTTTAGAAAATAATGTTTTCTAAGATCATTTAAAAATGCAAAAATTTTTGATTATGTACCACGAATTGTGGTATTAAAACTTGTTTATGCTCAAATCCTCAAAAATTTCAATTACTTTAAGTAACGGGTACAGGAACGGAAAAATTGAAAATTCAGCGTATAACATGAACATTCACAACTCTAAATTTATAAACATTAAAAAATAAAGAAATTATATAATTAGTGAGGTATCAGTTTCAAATAATTCAAGTTTTATTTATATTGATTCTGAACACAAAAAACAGTTTAACTTTTTGATTTGAAATGGTGTTTTTTTAAGTGCTTAATTTAGAATTATTATTTATTCTTGCAATTTTCTAATGAAATATTTTTTGATTTTAAATTATTCATTTTCTTAAATCTTCAACTAGAAATCTGTCAATTTTTAGATAGGCTATGGCTATGTGTACTAAAATATCGGTACGAAGAGCTGGATTTTTTTGGTACACGTAGACACTTCCTTTAAAATATTACATTAAAAATTAAAAATTGGAATAAAAAATAAGATCGCTATGATTCCAATTTTTGAAATTGTACAATTTTAAGGATTTTGATTCGAATTTTTCTATTGAGTTTGTAATTCTAAATAATTAAAAATATTAGAGAATTTTGTACGTTTAAAATTAAAACCAAACAATTTATAATATTTATATCTAATATTATTAAATTTAAAACCTAATAAAACTGAAACCAAACAATTTAGAATATTTAAATATAAAATTATTAAATATGAAACTAATTATCAAGGCTTTCAATGTGAAGTTTTGCAATTTTGAAAGATTTAATAGTAAATGACTTTGAAATTTTTAATATTTGAATTTGAAACTTATATTGATTCATGAGGATTTCAATTTAAAATTGTTGAATCATTAAGGCTATCAATTAAAAATTATTGTACAATATTAGTAGTCTAATTCTCAATATAAATCTGAAACATTTCAGGGCGGCTTCTAAAAAAAAAAAAAATTTCGTCATTTCACAATTATCAAAAAATTTTCCAGGTCATTAATGATGCTTATGTTCAATAGAAAGAGCATGTTGACGCGGAAGGAAAGGAAGGTGCAGAGAATACTGAACGACAGGGCTATGATTGAGAGGAGTGAAGGGAGAGTGGCGAAGTTAGGGCATCGGAAAATAAAAATAGATGAGAAAATGTGGGTGTGAGACGAGGAGAAAGAGGTGTTAAAAGAAGTGTAGGGGGACCTTTTTCGTAGGAAGTAGGGGGGTGGGGGTAAAGCAGGGTGGAGAGGTAGTGAAGGTGCTGTATTGGAACGTAGCAGAGGTAAAGAAGAAAGATGGGAATTTCTGGAGGTATTATCCAATAATTTGATGGTGTGGGACTGGTAGAGACGTGGGCAGAGAGAATGAAATCGGAGAGAATAGAGCCCAGGCTACCAAGGGGTACAGGTGGAGGCTCCAGAAAGCGGTCAGTGTGAAGTAGAAAGGAAGGGCCAGTGGAGTAATTAAAACGGGGGTGAGGGATGGATTGGAGGAAGAAGTTAATGGCGAAGGAGATGGGGACGGGGTGCAAATTAGGGCAGTAAAGATAGAAGAATATACGTGTAAGTTTGTGACAGTGTACAATAGGGATGTGATAAGAAGGATTAAAGAAAGGGTGGAAAACTTGCTAGGCGAAAGAGTGGAGGGTATGGTGGTATTGGGAGGGGGGACTTTAATGCGAGAATGGGGATGAAAGGGGTAAATTCCTTTACAGGGAAGGAGAGAGTTTTGAAAGGAGATCGAACGATATGATAATAAATAAGGAGGGGGGAATTCTAAGGGACTGGATGGAGGATAGAGGCTGGGCGGTGGCGAATGGTATGGTAACAGGGGGTGAAGAGGGCGAATACACGTATGTGAGTAAGGTAGGGGTATCGGGGATAGACTATGTAGTCATGAAAATGCAAGGGTGGGAGGAGAAAGAGAGATTCGCAGTAGAAGGGAGGGAGGCGATAGAGAAATATCAGGAGCAGTTAAGGAAGGTACGCCTTGAAGGAGAGTCGGTAGAAGAGATATGGGAGGATCTGAAATAGAAAGTGAAAGAGTGTGTGCAAAAGAAGGTATTTAGAAAGAAGACGAAAGGAATGGTGAAGGTGTGGTCGTATAGAGAATGGAAAAAGATTAAAAGGAAGTACAAGAAGTGAAAAGAAGGAACTGCGAAAAGGGAGGAGCACGTAGAAATGAGGGAGCGGTTTAGGTTGATGTGTAAGAGGAAAGAGCATGAAAAGGAGAAAGATCTGGAAGAGCAATGAGAAGTGTTAAAACATAGAGGGACGTGTGGATGAAATTGGAAGTATATAAAATTAAAGTGAAACGATTTTAAATTCATAAATATATAAAATTTTTAATAATGTAAAATTGAAAATCAGAAACCCTTTAATGTATTGGGAATTATTCCTGAACTACCATCTGTTTTTGTGATTTATAAATTAAATGTTAATACAATAATTTTTCAAGTTTTTAGCAAAAAAACCTTCACAATCATTTTAAATGTCACCCATTTAATATCACATAAAATTATTCAATTTTTAATGAGTTTGATCTGAAATTCTTTTGAGTTTAAAAAGTTTCATTTTTAAATTTCAATTTTTCTTGGCATTTAATTTGTTTCTGAAAGATAAAAGAAGGAAATTTTCTATTTTCATGTTTTTTTGAATTGGAAGAGGCACATTCTTTATTTTTAACTTTTTTATTGAGTTTCAAGGGAGGCAATTGCAGGTTTCAAAAAATTTTTCTGAATTGGAAGTCGGAATTTTGTATTTTTATCATTGTTAGTGTGTTCAATGGGATCAAATTCTGTATTTTTAATATTTGGCATGGGATGAAAAAGGAATTTTTCATTCAATTTTTTTTTAGTTTTGTGTTCAAAATATTCAGTTTATATAATTTTCATGTCTAAAATTGTACAGTTCTGAATACTCAATTCTAAAAATTGAACAGTTTTGAGTCAGATGCCGTCAAATTGGAACAATTCCGGAAACAAGTATTAAAAAGTGTACAGACTTTCCACTAACCAAAAGCATTGTTTGAAAAAAATATTAGACCTTCAAATATAAAGCTAAAAAATAAATTAAATTTTTGGCGAAATCAGGGTTTCTTTTTCTCCTTTTTTTTGTCTGGAAAAACTTAAAAAGTGGACACATTATTATTTTTTCGTAAAAATAATCAATCGCTAGGTTTTGTGCGGATACTATCTTTTTCAGCGACTTATTGACTCTCCTAATATAAATAAAAAATTATTTTGTTCAATAGAGAGGGCATGAAGAACCCTATCGAAACTCTAGTGAAAACAAAATTTTTTAAATTCATAAAAAAATAGTTATAATAATATGTTGATTTTTTAAACTGAAAGTATTAAAAGGAAACAAACTAAGATTTCTTTTCAATAAAAAAAAGACTTAATTCGAAAACAGTCAAATTTTGTGTACCTTTATTCAATTCCTTATAATAATTCCATGAAGGACTTAAAAATTAAACAACAATTTAAAGTAGCAGCCTACATTATTGTGTGATTTGAAATTATTGGAAATCCCCAAAACTGAACAAGCTTGAATATAATGCCCGTAAAAATGAATTAATTGTACCGAGGCATTAAAAACTGTACATTTTTTATTATTTTTACATGCTCAACAGCACCAACATAACAAAATTATACATTTAGAAATTTGTTACGTTCCTGATTGAGCATTTAAAAACAAAGAAACTAAAAAACCAATATTACATATATCGAATTTAAGCTTTTGATGCTGAAAATTGAAATGATAAAATTTGTAAAGATTATGCCATTCATTATGCCATCCAAAATGATTGGATATATTTTTCAAACTAAAAAGGCTGTGTTTAGTCATCCCAAAAATTCGGGACAACTAGCCAAGTTTATGAAAATATTTGACTTGTCATCCTAAAATTCACAACGACGAGACACTTCGAACTAAAAAATTAGATTTCTGTTAAAAAATCAGTGTAATTTTCACCGTTGAAATTGAAGAATTTGAAATTGTAAACCTTTAAAATTTAATCAATCTAAAATTGTTGAAAAATATTTGATTTTGAATTTAAAGCTTTAAGAATGAGTAAATTCAGACTTGAAACTAAGTAATTCAAAATTAATCTTTTACAAATTTTGCATCACGCTTTTTAAAAATCACGCCAACAGCCATACCACGCTGAAAAAACCAGTTCTCGTCAGATCACTGAAGTTGAGCAGCGTTGGACGCGGTTAGTACTTGGATGGGTGACCATTCAAGAATACTGACATGAGTGCTGTTGGCACATCGTGGGTGTGGTGAGCCCACACTTGTAGTTCTTTACTACAAGTTATCAACCTAGAAACACTACCCGAATCGGGTAGTGTCACGCCTGCCCCGAAAGGGAAATGGCTTAATGGTATACTCATTTTAATCTGAAGTGCAAAATTTATAAGGTAGCGCCCGTTACTTAAGTAAGGCTTTGTGTGTTTGTGGGGGGGGGGGGGACAAGAAAAATCTGACGAATCCTTTAAAAGCCTTTTCGAGGAAATTGAGTTAAAAAATTTCCAGATTCTGCAACACTTTAGAAAAAAGGGCAACACATTTTTTATAAATTGCATCACCATTTTGTCCCGAAATGATTCTGTGACTTTAGCATGCACAGTCGGCCCGATTTGAAATGAATTCGGTCTACAGATTTCTGTCATTTCAAAGAGAAAGCGAGATCAATCATTTAAGTAACTCCCATTTACGTCGTTCTTTGAATTTCAGTCCTCGGCATTTTGGTGATGCGGGGACCGCGGGACGGAGAGAGAGAGAGGCGGTGCTCAGTCATGCGTGACAAACAGCAGCCACACTTGAATGGGATTTCCAGTGCATTTAAAAAAATGTTATAAAAATATTCTAGCTTCGTTATGCTGCTGGGGATAAAAGAATTCATAGACGAGAAAAGTGAGAAAGGGAAGTGTTGGTAGAGATATAAGGGGGAGTTTTCATTTTTTAGATCAATCTAGAATTCTTGTGTTGCTTATTTAAATAACACGATCGTTCCGCAACACTGCTTCGACCCAAGTCACTGATCAATCTCTCTGGCAATCACCCCAGGCTAAGAGCTTCTCTATGTCATCATGTGTCATAGACCACACAAAAATACGCAAACTCACTGATAACCCCATTATATATTGTACATAGCAGTCCTATTTAAAATGAGTTGAAAAGAATTTTTAAATACAATTTTTTTTGATTATCCTCATATCTTTATATAAAATTGATTTCTTAATATCTTCAGTTTATGCGGGTACAATATAAGCTAAGTTCCAAGAATAGGGTTTCACTTGCCAGACAGCACAATTTACTTCAAGCTCCGTGAAAGTAAGACAATATCCGCCTCACGGAATATTAAGAGAAAAGATATACAGGGATGATTGACAAGCAATCCTAATCTGTCCGTTCTGCAGTAGTTTTTTATGATTTTTAAGGATGTCTCAAGGAGTAGATTAGAACATAAGATACAATAAGCTTATTTTATTTTTTCTTAAAAATCGCCAATTCACGTTAGAAAAGAGAACAAATGAAAACATGTATGACCGTAAAAATTAACTTAACAACACTGGTGAAAATATATTTTCACAATAAAATACAATAAACAGCCATTTGAAAATTGCTATTTGAAAACATTGTAATTATAATTGTAGAATTTTGTAAAAGTGAATTCTAGCAGCAAATTCTACACTTTTTCAAAATAATGTTACAATTAAAATTTTTTATTCAAAATATATAATTTAACAAAGTCCATATGAATTGCGTATAAAGAGTTCTGAAAAAATAATGTTAACTTTCATGAATTATATTTAGTTATTACCTATAGATCATTTCACCCTGAGGGAAATATAATTGCACAAAAAATACAATTACCATGAAATACTTATAATTTCTGTCAGGTGTCCGTCCGTCGTACTTTTTTTCAAGGAGGGGAAGTGACAAAAAGTATGGTTAATAAGAGGAGGGGGAGTAGGGGAAATTATGGGAAGTGAGGAAAGGGGAAGTAGGGGCAATTAAGGGTGGAAACTAAGGGATCTTAGGGGTAATGATGTGTGGGGAAGTAGGAAAAGTGAGCGTAAGTGAGAGGATGTAGGGGAAACAATTACAAGTGAAGGGGAGTAGGGTGGGGAAGTGAGGGCTGGGGAAGGTGAGCTTTAGTTGAGGAAGCGAGGTGAGAGGGAAGTAGAGGAGGTAGAATTTGGGGATGTGGGTGGGGCGAAGTGTTAAGTGAAGGGTGGGAAAGTAGGGGGATATAGGGGGAGTGGATGAAAGTAGGGGGGATAGGGGAAGGAAAGTATGGGAGCGTGAAGATTGAAAGGATTAATGGGGTACGAAACCAATTTTAGTGGGCGTGGGACGCCTAATTTGACGAATTTGTCAAAAACATTTTTAACAATCATGTAATTGAATTTTCCGAACAAAAAATATCGTGGCTGCAAAAATGATTCAGCCCGCATAAAACTTACAGAATATCATCCTTATGCAAGCACGAATTTGTTTAAATATTGGATAAAATAAAGAAATCGGGGATTTCTATTAAATTTAACATTATCTTCCCGGCTGAATTTGTAAAACATGGAAAGAGGATTTATGGGAAATCCCATTTTATTATTTTAAATCCAATTTTTTTATTTTGCTTATATAAAGAAGGCATTCTGTAAGTTTTTTGCAGACTTAATTATTTTCCCGCTACGAGTCTTTTTTTTTCAAAAAATTCAATTTTCAAATTTTTCTCGCGAACGATACAAGATATCACAAAAGAGTATGAGGTATTTTTTGTAGAACTTTTTGAAATGAGCAAACTTTTTTCTTACAATTTTGTCAGATCTGTCATTGGTTGTTTGTAAGAAAAATGCGAAAATTCAATTTTTTGAAAAAAGTTTCTTGAACAAAAAATAGTTTAGTTCACATGAAACTTACAAGATTTCTTCACAATTTAAGTACCAATTCAGCAAACAAATTTTAGCAAAAAAAAGGTGGGGTTTTTGGACAAAATCGACTTTTAATATTTTCATAATTTCGAAAGAAGACACTTAATCACATCAGAAACAGGAAAGATAATCAAATATCTCAATTAGGTTAATAGTTATAAAGGTTTAAAGAAAAAACTTGTGTCCTCTTATTTCCACTAAAAAAGAACATATTCAAGGTTTTCCACATATTTTAACAAGTTTTCAAAAAGCTTTTCTACTTTTTATTACATAATTATGAAAAATATTAGAAAATTACAACAACAAAAATAAGTTCCAGAAACTACATGTTTTTGCCAAACATCGGTCACCTACAAAATTTTTAAAGTACATAATTAAACATTTGTTTAAAGTAAAATTTTCATAGTATTGTAATTTATCTTCAAAATCAGTGGTGTAGTTGAGGCGTGGCGGGCCCTGGTGCCGCCAGAGTACTTTTTTTGAAAACCTGGGGGCGCCTGACTGCTTTCTTTCCATACGGAAAGTTTCCTAGTTAGCATTAAAAGGGCCATTAAAAAGGATCACAGCAATTCTTAATTTTAAGACAGAATGGAACCCACTTTGTGGCAACAATACGTTATAAAAGTATATTTATGGTAATGGATGACGGATCATGTGTGACGTTCCGCAAAGAAAGAACCTACACGGAAAAAATTTATTCGTGAAAAAGTCACGAACTTGTAGCTAGGTCTTGGATACGGGATAAAAGAATGAAATATTACATCCTTATTTCTATGAGAAATTTATGGATAAATTTCGAAGTTTTTTACGAACAGTTCGAATTTCCTACGAACAGTTCCAGTATTATGAAACTTCTAGCCACTCATCCGACGAGCTCGAAGCACACATACGAGCGCACATACTCACCGCGCGTTTGGGCGAGCGTGTGTGCGGACCACGTACAGGCGAACCTACTTGCCAGTTCCCAGATTTGTCGGGCAAGCTCGTGAGTGCTCTGAGTATCTTTTCCCAATCACTCGTAATATTTTTGTAATTATTCACGTAAAAAAAAAGTGATGAACCGTTTTAGAATTTTCACATCGAGTTCGTCAATTCTTTCTCAAAGTTCGCAGATTATTTACGAAAATACATCAATATCCGATAAATTTTTCTCATATCCGAGACCTAGCTACCAGTTCGTGACTTTTTTACGGATAAATTTTTTCCGTGTACTTTGTCGATCGCAGTTTAGGAGATATTCGTGTTTTTTTGTGAACAAATGTCAAATTCAGAGTATCGATTTTAGGGTTTTCAAGGGAAATCATAGTTCAATTTATATTCTATCTTATGGCATTATACTAATGCAGTGGTGTAGTCGAGGCCTGGCGGGGCCTGGCACTGTCAGGGTATTTTCTTTGAAGGCCTGGCGGCGCCAAGCCACTTTCTGCACGGAAAATTTTTTCAGTTATGGGCCATCCATAAACTACGTTTTCAATTTTGGGCATTTTTGACCTGCCCCTTCCCCCGAAAGTAATGTAGCCGTTTTTATATCCGAAATGATGTTTTTTTTTCGAAGACAGTCAAATTTTTAACAAAAAAGTTACTTTTCAACCACGAAAAATAAATTTTCAACCAAGAAGGATGACTTTTCTACAATACAAGATGAATTTTCAATCCAAAAAGATAAATTTTTAACATAGTTGAATTTTCGACCAAAAATTATGACTTTAACAAAATAGTTAAATTTTCCAAAAATAATTAGATTTTTAACAAAATAGTTGAATTTCTAACCACCCTGCTGGAAGTAAGCGGATTCAAACGGATAGGAATTAGCGGATTCAAACGGATAGAAATTTTTTATCCGTTTGAATGAGCACTTTGCATCCTTTTCAATCAAGTTATATCCTTTGTTAGATTTTTAAATCTTTATCTGTTTGAATAATTTTCAATACGTAAAGTGGAATTTAATCCGCCTCTATCCGTTTCATTCCGAACTTTTTTATCCTTATCTATCCGTGAGGTGGTATCCTATTTATCCTGTTTAATCCGTCTTCAACGAAAAATATTCTATCCTCATTTACCTTTTTAATCCATCTTCAACTAAAAATAATCTATCCATATCTATCCGTTTAAATCCGTCTTCAAGTAAAAATATGCTATCCATATCTATCCGTTTCAATCAGTCTTCAACTAGTAATACTCTATCCTCGTCTATCCTTTTGAATCTTTATTGAGCTAATAATATTCTATCCTCGCGTATCAGTTTAAATTAAAAAAAATCTATCCGCATGTATCCCCTATCCGTTTCATTCCGAACTTTTTTATCCTTATCTATCCGTGAGGTGGTATCCTATTTATCCTTTTTAATCCGTCTTCAACGAAAAATATTCTATCCTCATTTACCTTTTTAATCCATCTTCAACTAAAAATAATCTATCCATATCTATCCGTTTAAATCCGTCAAGTAAAAATATGCTATCCATATCTATCCGTTTCAATCAGTCTTCAACTAGTAATACTCTATCCTGGTCTATCCTTTTGAATCTTTATTGAACTAATAATATTCTATCCTCGCGTATCAGTTTAAATAAAAAAAAATCTATCCGCATGTATCTACAGTGAAACCTATAATGCTAATTCGTATTTGATAGAAAATCACGAAGTATAACGGATAGTCAATAAGTTTTTTTGAAGAAAGGATTGAAGAATGATAAGTAATGATTGGCATGGATTAATATTCTATCCGTATTACATAATGATAAAAATCATAGTAGTTCGCGGATAGACAAGGACTAGGTGACGGATAGAAGGATTGAAGAGGATAAGCATTGATTGTCACAAATACATTTTCAATCCGTGATAGGTGAGATAAAATAGAAGTAGTAAGCAGATAGAAAAGAATGCGGTGACGGATAGAAAATTATGGATTTGAACATATAGGCAATACATTTTATGGTGAAAGGATTGAAGATGATAAGAAATTATTAGCACGGATTAAGATTCTATCCATGTTACATAACGAGAAAAATGAAAGTAGGTTGGGGATAGACCAAGATAGGGTGACGGATAGAAAATTATGGATTAAAACGGATAGCCAATTCTTTTTGTGGAGAAAAGATTCATAAGGATAAGCATTGACTGGCATGGATAAGTATCGTATCCGTGCTTGATAACAAGGAAATTCTAAGTAGGTCGCGGATAGAAACGGATAGGTTGCCGGATAGAAAATTATGGATTCGAACGGATAGGAAATATATTTTGCGGGTAACGGATTAAAGAGTATAAGTAATAATTGTCACGGATTAAGATTCTATCCCTGTTGCATGACGAAAAAAATCAAGTAGGTCGCGGATAGATAAGGATAGGCTGACGGATAGAACATTTCGGATTAGAACGGATAGCCAATTCTTTCTGTGGAGAAAAGATTCATAAGGATAAGCATTGACTGGCATGGATAAGTATCGTATCCGTGCTTGATAACAGGGAAAGTCTAAGTAGGTCGCGGATAGAAACGGATAGGGTGACGGATTGGAAATCATAGATTGAAGCGGATAAGCAAATAAAGAGGATAGATAGTGATTGGCACGGATGAGCATCCTATCCGTGATAGATATTAAGGAATGTCAAAGTAGGTCTCGAATAGACGAGGATAGGGTTGCGGATAGAGATTCATGGATTAGAACGGTAAGAAAATACATTTTTAGGGAAAGGATTAAAGAGGATAAGCATTAGGATAAGCATTAGGATAGATGGATATCCAACGGATACAAACGGATTGAAGAGTATAAAAAAGTATTCAAACGGATACTTGTGGATAGATGACGAATTAAAACGAATAAGGTTTCAATCCGTTTACTTCCAGCAGGACAAACAGTTGAATTTTCTGCATACAAAGATGCATTTTCAATCAAATGGTCGAATTTTCAGACAAAAATGACTAAAGATCAACCAAATTTTTGAATTTTCAAGACAAAAAAAACAAATTTTTTAGAAGACAGTTTAATTTTCATCAAAAAAGTTCATTTTCAACCAAGAAAGATGACTTTTCTACCATGAAAAATGAATTTTCAACAAAAGAGTCAATTTTTTAAGCTAAAAATTCGAATCTTTTAGAAAACAGTGGACTTATAAATCGGAAAAGATGAATTTTTAACAAATAATATAATTTTCAATCAAGAAAGATGAATTTTTGACAAGATTCTCAACGAAAAAGTTGAACTTTCAACAAACAAGAATAATTTTCTACCCAAAAAGATGACTTTTTACAAACAACATATGTGAATTTTCTACCAAATAGTTGAATTTCCAACAAAGAAGATTAGTTTTTTTACCCAAAAAGACGACTTTTCAACAAAATACATGATATTTCTTCCAAATAGTTGATTTTTTATCTTATGCAATATTTAGGATAAGGTTTCAACCAAAAACGGAATAGTTAAATTTACAGATGAAAACTCTGCTAAAAAACCTAACTTTGAACAAAAAAAAAGAATTTTCAACTAAATTGTTAAATTTTCAACCAAAAATATAAATTTTCGACCAAGAAGATTAATGTTCTATCAAAAAATACGGATTTACAACTTATCCAATATACAGGATAAAGATTTAAACAAATACGGAACAGTTAAATTTTCAGATAAAAAAAAAATTAACAAAAAAAATGAATTTTCAACAAACATGTTAAATGTTCAACCAAAGCGATAAATTCTCGACCAAGAAGATTAATATTCTACCAAAAAAGAGGAATTTTGAACAAAAATACAAAAATTTTCAACAAAATGGTTTAATTTTAAAGCCAAATAGACAAATTATCTACAAAAAAGTTGAATTTTCAACCCAAAAATATGATTTTTCAATTAAAAAGTTGAACTTTCAACCAAATAGTTTAATTTTTAAGCCAAAAAGATGAATTTTCTACAAAACAGTAAAATTTTCACAATAAAAGTTCATTTAAAATGAAATACTATAATTTTCAAACGAAAAGTTGAACTTTCAACTAAAAGAGATTTTTAACCAAATAGTTAAATTTTTAACTGAAAACGATATATTTTAACCAAAAATGAAATAGTTTAATTGTCAGTTTAAAAGATGTATTTTCCGCCAAACATGAAACGAATTTCCATCAAAATAGTTAAATTTGCAACCAAAGGGATGAACCTTCAACTAAAAAATGAATATTTAACAAAGTAGTTGAATTTTTCATAAAAAGATGAATTTTTAACAATATAGCTGCATTTTCAACAAGATAATTAAATTTTTAATTTTTAACAACAACAAAACAAAGAATTTCCAACAAAGTAGTTGAATTTTTGGTAAAAAGATGAATTTTTAACAATATAATTAATAATTTTAATAATTTTAACAATATATTTGCAATTTCAACAAAATAATTAAATTTCAACCAAGTAATATAATTTTTAATCAAACGAGATGAATTCCAAACCAAGGATATAATAGTAGTCTTTTCAATAAAAAAAAGAAACTTTTAGCCAAAAATATAGTTGGATTTTCTTATTGGGATTAGGTTCTAAATGTTATCTAAATTCGTAACGTTATTTCCACTCATAATCCTACCCCTTTGTTACCAACGCTAGTTTTGAGGGCGGCCCCCCCCCCCTTTCGCTCAAAATGGTAACGTAGTTTATGGAAAGTGCCGTCAGGCCACTGTTTCCTTTAGGACTACCACCACTGTACTTATGTCCCGGAAGTAATCGAAAGTGAGTAATTTTTATGGTTGAAAAAAAATTAACACGTGATCCATCTTCAAAAGAGGCCCAGTGACTCGCTTTTCAACCTAGAGGATTCGATGGAATTTCCCTCGGAATTTCCCCTTTCGGTCTTTTCCTTGGGGACGTCACATATTATGATTCGGAATTTCCTGACTATCGTAAATCCTGTTTGTGGGATTTTCCCAAATTGTAAAGAGACTGGGTAAAGCTAATTTTGTTTTCTGTATCTTTGTAATAAAAAAATTATTTTTGAATACTTTTCAAGCTTTTCACCAATTAGACATTAAAAAATGTAGGGGAAACCACCCTACAGTAGATAATGATTTACAGTAGATAATCTTAATTAACTGGAAAACTGACAAAAATTGTTAATTACTTTTGTTAGTATAACGTTTCAGCAAGGATACTATATTTTCTAACGAAGTTTCATTGAAATTTTATAATTAATTAATGTGTGAGAGCATACAATTAATTTTTAACCTGAAAAAAAAATTTCACCTCTTCTTTATTCATACTTGTTAACTTAATAAAACATTTTTATGACATGTTTATACATTAGAATCGAAGCTTGAAGTTTAATGAACAATATTTATTAATACAAAGTGTTATTTCTTTAATATTTATGAATATTTGAGGACTTTTTATTAGATAATACATTTTCCAACAGTAGATAACCAACAGTAGATAATCGGAAAAGTACAAAAAATGTCTCTGTCAAAATTGGCAGCTCTGCGACTGTCTCGCAGTTGTTTTAAGCTCGGTTTTAAGTTAAAGGTTGTGTCTGTTTGTTTATTTTGATTCGTGAAGTTTTTAAATTCAAATTATTGTAAATAATAAACCAAGAAAATAGTTTAAATTATTAGTTATTAAAAAGCTCATACATTTTAGTTGTGTTTTAAGGAGCCTTTCGGAAAAAATATCATTTTTAGGATTAAGGTATGTAAAAATGCTGCACTTTTCTGTCATCGCAAGTCAGGTTAAATTTTATAAAGATTAAACATCTCGTACCAATCGTACCAATCTCACGGTATATCAAAGATAAAAAAATTTCAATAACTTAAACTTTTGCGATTTTTGTAAAATAATCATAGTTTCAACTATTATTTACTCAATAAATTGATTTTAATTGTAAGTATACTAATGATAAATCATAATTATCCAGAATTGAGTATTCTGTCTTGCCCAGAAGCAATACCAGAAACGATTATCTATTGATGGACAAAGGTGTCAAAATCGCAGCCTTGACCAGGTCTAATAAAAATGTTTAATACAGCTAATTGATTAATTTCGTGATATTTTTTTCTATAAGAATACTCAATTCAATATGTAAGCTTTATTTAACAACGATAATCTTTCTTGATTTTTGAAAACTGATGCAGTTATATGCTGTTGAATTTTTTCCTATCTACTGTAGGGTGGTTTCCCCTATGTTTAAGTAATTGAGAATAACAAATATGTAAAGCCCACTTTGTTTTTCCTCTCTCTTTCTCAGAAGTGATGTTAAAGATTATGTTTTTTGTTTCGAGTGATGTCTTTTTTTCTACTAAAAGATCATTTTCAAACACTTTTAAAGCTTCTCATAGATTTAAAACATGAAAAAATGCACTTTCAAATAATTAAGACTGACAACTATCAGAAAAAAGATTCCCTGATTCAAAGACAATTTCTTTGAATCGAAGAAAAATATTCATTGGCTCTCAGTCAAAGGAAATTTTCTTCGATTCAAAGAAATTGCTTTGGTTCATAGAAATGTTTCCCGATCTGATACAAAAATTTTTTTGATTTAAAATTATTTTCATTATTACGAAATTATGTTTGGTTAAATGAAAAAATTATCTTAAAGAAACAATCATAATGACGACTTGCTTCCATAATTTTCTCAGTATTTTCTACTTTGAATCCTGTAACAGAAAACGCTTTTTGTTTCTCCTGTAAAATTTCGTTTTTGGGTTTTACATAGTTGTCATCTCAGTGCCTCAATTTATTATTGCCTGAAAAATTAAAAAGTTTTTAAGACAAATTACATATACGTGGAATTGTACAAACTTGTAGATTCCAAATACCTTGTTTTTAAATCGTACCTTGCAAAATATTTTTTTTTTAACTTCGTAATTATGGCCTGTTGATGAACAAAGGATACTTGCTGGGAAGGTTCCCTTTTGGTAGGGATGATCATCGACATGGTCAAAGAAGAAGTTTTATACTCCAGCATCACATATATATCCCAAAATTTCTAATTATCTGTTACTTGATAAGAATAATAATAAAATCACAATAATTTTCATAAATATCCAGGAACGTTGCAATGATTTTCATAATTTTTCGACTGGTACCTTTAAAGAAATTGTTGGTAAATTTCAAGATATTTTTGATAAGTTTCAGGTAATTTTCCAAAATTCAATTTCCTAAATTAGAGGCCAAGCCTCAAGCTTATCCTTCAAGTTTCCATAGGAAGTCAAAGTTTCTATGAAAGGACCGGCAGGCCACTTTTTTTAGGACTACACAACTGCTCAAAATACTGTAATTGCATTTCATGTAAAATATTTTAAAGGAATGCACGTGATATTTTCAATTTCATTAAATCTTTTCTAATTACCTAGTTAATTTTTTATAAGCCCCTAAACTACATATAATAGAAACTGCACACAGTTTTAAAAAAGGTTTTTGAGCTTTTGGAAATAATAATTTCTAAGTTTCAAAATAGGCTTTCGAAAAATTTGAATGACTATCAATAATAAGACAAGAGAAGACTCAAAATATTTAAATTTATGTCTACTGCATAATTCAAGCAATAAATAAATCCTGCGCACTACAGAGGTATCCATAAAAATGTTGAATATTGTAAAAAGTTGAATTCCTTCTACTGAAAATCTTCGAAATTCTCCATGACATATTTTCGGATAATTTTACGTACAAAAATATAAGGATTTTACACTTTTATGAATTTCAAATAAAAGTTTTCCGTGCTTCATTTTAATTAATTTAAAAAAAAAATTAATTGTATTTAGTATTATTCCTATTTTGAAATAATACATCCTTTATTTTCAATTGATTTTTTAAAATAAACTGAAACAATACTGAATGCGGTTGCATTCTTCAACCGGAACAGATCGATAGTTCAACGCTTCTAAGAGCCATCGATTTGTTCGTTTTAGATTCTACTGCAATAGCTCTGGCGATTGGCCCCTTAAGCAGACAATTTCGAAAATGATGGGCCATAATTGTACCCACAATGGCTATTAGAAAATTTCAGAGGTTTGAGAAATATCCTTTGTTATCAGGATTTAGAACATTTCGTAATTAAGATTTAAAAATAGAAAAGTTCTTATCCTTTTAATAATCTTCCAAACATGAAAAAATAAAAAATAAAATAGGTTAAAGTAAAATGGGAGAGTAGTGAAACGAAAAAATTATCTTACAAAATCTGTATTAAATTAGAGTCACTTCTGAATCTTTCTTTGGCAATGTATGTACATGAACGTAATGCATAAATTACACGAATAACCTTAATGACACAATGCATAATTTTTAAAATACACTTATACCATATATGAATGAAATGCATCTTAGTACGAAAATAAAAAATAAAATCTAAAATAATGCAATAATGAAAACTTTAAAATTTGGAAGATTTGCAAGCATCCGATCGCTGATTTTTCCTCTCCTTCTCCTTCTTTTCTCTCTGATCTCTTTCCCATTTTTCTTTCATTTCCCTCTGTTTTTTTATTCGCTCTAAACGAATTTCTTCCGAAGTCATAGTCGTAGCTACAAGCAAACATTTTAGTGTAAAATATGGTATTTATAAACATATTAGATATAAATAGTAGGGTGGGTCGAAAAGAAAAAAGAACAGCATAGTACCTAAAAGTTTCATTTTGGGATCCTTACAACCTTTGTAAAATTTGAAATAGATCGATCAATATCCTGAGTTTCCGCGGGAAAAAATATTTTTTTAAATTCTTAATTCTTAGAGTTTTGCGAAAATCGCTGATATATTTTGTTCTTGTAATCTACATAGTATCAGACTTCAGATAAAGCTTCAATAAAAAAGATGAAATTTTAAGCAAAAAAAAACAAATGTTTAAGAAAACAGTTGATATTTAAACCCGAAGAGATCAATTTTTAGCAAAAAAGTTAACTTTCAACCAAAAAACATGAATTTTCAATCACATAGTTGTATTTTCTCCAAAAAATTAGTTTTAAACTAAACAGTTGTACTTACAACGAAATAGTTAAACCTTCAAGCAAAAGAGACGAATTTTTAATCAAATAGTTGATTTTTCTACCTGTAAAGATGAATTCTCAACCAAATGGTCGAATTTTCAAACAAAAAAATTGATTTTCAACCAAATAATTACATTTTCTGTCAAAATATACAAGTTGAATTTATAATAAAAAAGATCATTTTCAACCAAGAAAGATTAATTTTCATAGAAGAAATATGGCTTTTCTACCAAAAAGGCTGAATTTTGAATAAAATATGTCAATTATTAACTAAAAAAGGTAAGGTTTCATCCAAAAATGTAATAGTTCAATTTTCAGTTTAAAAAATTAATTTTAAACAAAAATAATTTTTAGCCAAAAAATATTAATTCTCAACGAAACAATGTAATAGTCGATATTTCAACCAAAAAAATATTTTAAAACAAAAACAGTTGAATTCAACAAAAAAAGACGACTTTTCAACAAAATAGTTGAATTTTTCACTAAAAAAGATCAAATTTCAACAAAAAATTAAATATGTAGTTACATTTTAAGTTAAAAAAAAAATAATTTTAAAACAAAAGAAAATTAATTTTCACCCGAAAATATTTTAATTTTAAATCAAAAACAGATTAATTTTCAACCAAATTTTTAACCAAAGAGATCAATCTTAAAAAAAATTTAATGTTTAACAAAGCAATTTAACTTTTACCCAACTAGTTGAATTTTCAATTTAAAAATATGAATTTTGAATCAAAAATGGAATGTTTACATTTTCTGTTTAAAAAATTAATTTTGAACAAAAAAAAACGAGTTTTTAACAAAATAGCTAAACTTTCAACCAAAGAAATGAGCTTTTAACTAAAATGATGAATCTTCAACTCGAATGGTTGAATTTTCAGCTCAAAAATTAATATTGAAAAAAAAACTTCCAACCAAATATTTCAAGTTTCAAAGAAAATGTTGAATTTTGAACAAAAAAATGAATTTATAACGAAGAAGTTCAACTTTCAATCAAGTAGTTGAATTATCAACTGAAAAATATGAATTCAGAAGGAAAACTATAATATGGTCGACATTTCAGCAAAAAAGATGACTTTCTAACAAAATAGTTGAATTTTCAATAAAATAAATACATTTTTACCCAAATAGTAGAATTTTTAACCAAAATAGATGATTTCTGAACCAAAGATATAAAAGTAAAATTTTCAACTAAAAAGAAATAACTTTTAACCAAAAACAGTTGGATTTTTTTATTGAGTCCAATTATTTCAGTTCGTATTTAGGCAAAAAACGAGAAAAGGGCGAAAAGGGGGGAGTTCGTTTAAAAAAGGAAAAAATAGGAATTCTTTAAAAACGGGGAAAAGACGGGAATATGGGAAAGAGTGTATATTTCTAGCATTTCTAGGACAAAATCTCATTTTTATAAACCTCAAAAACTAAAATAATTTGTTTTTAACTAAAACATTTTAGGATAGTTTGCGAAGCTTTTAAAAATTATGAAATTTTTTTAAGGTTTTCAGTGTTAGACTGTTTTTGTAGGGTGGCCGCTGGACCGGAAAACTGGAAAAAGACCGTGATTTTTTTGAGACCCGGAAATCCAGGAATTGACAGTAAAATTCTTTTTTTACTGAGAATATTGCAAATTTTTAAAAGCCAAATCTATTCAATCACTTGAAATATCACATTATATAATTCAATTTAGAATAAGTCTGATTTCATACTTTTTCTGAATTTTAGGTTCAATTGTTCACTTTAAATAATAATAATTGTTTACTCTAAAATCATTTGTTTTACAAATTTTCCATTTTAGGGCTTCATGTTTAGGCGTAAATTTTCAATTTAGAGAATTTTGAAATTTCGGCTTTGAAAACTTAAACAATTACAAATTAAAATCGTTTAAAATTGAAAATTTTTGATAAAAAACGTTTTAAGTGGATCAACTGTAAATATAAACGAATTGATCATTTTTTAAATTGAACATTAAACTTAATTAATTGAATAATGATTAAACTGCCTCAATTCGAAAGTCTTAGTAATTACATAAATGTAAAGGTCCAATTTAAACTTTATAAACTATTTTCAATTTTAAAATAATTTCAAATTAATAGATTCATAATTAAACACTTTTATTCAATATCAAATCCTATTCAAATATTCAATTCAATATTCAATTAATTCAATTTTAAATGTTGCAATTAAAAAAATAAAATATTTAATAATATTTGACTGTTTATTTTAAATGATCAATTATAAATAAAATATTAAAGACTAAACAATTTGAAACAGAATTGTAAGTCACAATCTTAATTGTTTCATTTGAAAAAATTTTTATTTGTGAGTGAAAGTATTAAATTTTGATGTAAAAATATATTGATTCATTCTTCAATTTAGAGCATTGTAAATGATAGTGTGGATTTATATTTTTTAACCAGAAATCTTTGAACTGTTCAATTTATAATAGTTAAAGTTAAAAGTTTCCATTTCATTTACGTGTACATTATTGAGCATTTGAACAAACAGTTCAACTTTGAGTGCTTTAATTTAAAGTTCATTTTTGATTCCTTTAAATGAAAAAGTATGCAGCTTTAACAATTCGATTTTTTAAATTTCAATGACCGTGAAAATTGTTTGTAAACCGGGAAAAAGCCGGGAAATGACCGGGATTTTTTTTCCTCGATTAAAACGGCCACCCCGTTTTTGATCTCAAATTTTTTTCGATCCACCCTGATAAATAGTTAATATTTAAATATAATTTCTTACAAGTTGACGCAGTGGAATCAGATGTAGCAGCATTATTCGCAGGAGCAGGCACATCAATACTGGTAACATCAAAATCGTCAAGATCTACATCTACAATATCTACTAAATCCATTTGTTCGTTTTCTTGAGGAACTTGCTGCCCGTTATTTGTCACTGGTGCATGAACTGGAATTACTGGTTTCTTTCCATGTATTCTATCAAAGGACGCAGGGCTTCTTGCAACTTTTGGCGTTGATTGTGCTGGCGGAGGCGGGGTTCTAGGTCTCTTTGTTGCAGACTTGGTTTTGGGAATATTAGAAATATTAACTGTTAAATTCTGCTGAGATGTAGTCGGTCTCATTTCAGCATCCATTTCGGGAAAGCACGATAATGCTCTCATGAGAGCTCTCGTGATTGAGATCTATGAAATAAAGATGTATATTAAAATAGAGTGGCCCCAAAATTTCAGTTCAAAAATCCTCCGACTTTTCCTTGATTTTCTCTGACTAATTTTTCAGTTTCCCTGGCCATTAGTACTTAAAGACCGAAATTTTTATCTTGTAACACTTTCAATATAGAATCTTTTATAAATGGAATAAAACAATTTAAGATTTGAATGTATAAATTTTTAAATTATTATTCTCAGGGCTGCCATATACTAATTTACTTGGAAAAGTAACATATTTAAACCGAAAGTGACCAAAAGTGACTAATTTCTAACGCAAAAAGTGATTAAAAGTGACTGATGTGACTAATGCTCTTTTGAATTAAAAATAATTCAGGATAAATTCATAATACTTAAAAACAATTTAAGTTAAATTCAAAAGATTTCAAATGAGTTGGAAAACATGTTTCAAGTCCCAGAAAGTGCCATTGATTTCAGTAAAACTGGAGCGAATTTAGAGGAGTTTAAGAAAGTGAGAAGAATTCGATGAAAATTCATAAAAATTCATAGTGAATTAAAAAAATCAAGTAAATTGAGAACAATTAAAAAATATGAAAAAAAAATTGAATTCAGTAAGTTTGAAGTGAATTTAGAAAATTCAAAATAATTTAATGAAATGCCTAAGAATTGATGGTTAATTTAAAAGATTTTTTAGGATGAATTAAACAAAAAATTAACAAAAGCTCAGGCTGAATTCCAACTGAACTCAAATGAATTGCAAAATATATTTGAAAATCTCTTTAAATCTTAGAAACACTGCAACATCTTTAATTTCTTGTGAGTAAATTCCTTGAAATCCATTAAAGTATTGTAAAATTCTATCTATTCTTCCTGTAACATTACAGGCCCTATAAAATCATTCCACATCTTCCGAAATTCTAAGTTATTGAAATCTATTAAAAATACTTTCAGATATTTAAAATCCTTTAAAATCGTTTAAAATCCCTTTAAATTGTTTAAAGCTGTTGAAAATTCCTTAGAATTTTTTTAATTATCCTAAAATTTTTAAAATTCTTTGGAATCCTTTCAAATTATTGAAATCAATTGAAGATTCTTCGGAATCTATTAAAATACCCGAAAAATATTTCAAATCCTAATCCTTTGAAATCCCTTGAAACTTTTTAAAGCTCTTGAAAATCCCTTCGAATTTTTAAAAATATCCTAAAATCTTTAAAATTCTTCGGAATCCCTTAAAATGTTTGAAAACTATTAAAAAATTTTTGAAATCTTTTTAAATACACTAAAATATTTCAAATCCTTTAAAATCTTTTGAAATCCCTTGAAAATATTTAAATTTCTTGAAAATGCTTTAGAATCTTTTTGAATATCCTAAAATATTTAAAATTCTTTGAAATGTCAATTAATTACTGCAATCAATTGCAAATTCCTGGAAGTCTCTTAAAATACCCTAAAAATCTTTAAAATCATTTGGAATTACTTCAAATTACGGAAATCTATTAAAAATACCTTAAGATATTTAAAATACTGATGTAAAATCTTTTGAAATTCCTCGAAATATTTTAAAGCTGTTGAAAGTTCCTGGGAATTTTTTAAAGCTATTGAAAGTTTTTTGGAATTTTTAAAAATATCCTAAAATTTGTAAAATACTTTGGAGTCACTTAAAATGTTTAATCTATTCGAAATTCTTTGGAATCTTTTAAAGTACTCTAAAATATTTCAAATACTTTGAAATCTTTTGAAATCCCTTGAAACTTTTTAAAGCTCTTGTAAATTCCTTGGAATTTATTAAAAAATGGTATTGTAAAATCTTTAAAATCCTTCGAACTTTTTAACAACAGCCTAAAATATTTCGAAAGAATTCAAGAAAATTCAGAAATAGGCATAGACCTGAATTCAAAAGTGGCTAAACCATGGGTTAACTTAGCGAAATAAAAGTGACAAAGTGATCTTTTTTTTATTTTAAAAAGTGACTAGTACTTTATCCTAAAACAGTGACTAAAAAGTGATTTCAGAAAAGAGTGACAAAAGTGACTGTGGCAGCCCTAATTATTCTTAATAGCTGCTTAAAGTGCTGCTTACAGAAATTCCCTGACTTTTGCCATTTTTTTTTAAATCCCTGACTTTTCCCTGAATTTCCCTGACCAACAAAATTCCCTAACTTCTCCCTGATTTCCAGGTTTTCCCTGACTTGCGGCCACTCTGAGATAATTGTTTCATTCAAATTAGGTATATATAAAATCAATAGTCGTTCGAAACATCTTGAATTACCGATCGAGCTTTTTCAACAGCTAATCCTTTCGTCGAGGCATCGGAATTACTGTAGCCTACGTCTTCGTGATACCTCCCATTAGAGAGTTGCACTTTTACTGCTGCTTGGCATCCGACATGGTACTTTCCCGAATTGCAGTCGATAAAATCTGGAGTTAGAGATAACAGATACTTCTAATTTCTTCATTCTTATACATTTATTAAATGTTCTAGAAGAAAGAAAATTTTCTTTAACATGTAGATTTTTTCAGAGTTGTTACAAAATCCCAATTTCGAAATTCCCTGACTTTTCTCTGACCAATAATTAATTTTTCTTGACCGTTATAAATCTTTCTTCAGGTATAAAAAGAACCTTACACCTGTGCGATCAATAATGTTAATGTAAAAATAAATTGTTTGTAAATTTATTTTAAAAACTTTTACTGATTTTTACTAGAAAAATAGTTATTTTGAAAAAAAAGAATGTTCAACAAAATGGTAGAATATTATCTACCAAAGAGATGAATTTTCAACCAAGAAGATTAATTATGCACCAAAAAAGCCTAATTTTCACCCAAATAGTTGATTTTTCAACTCGAAAAGATGAATTTTGAACAAAAAATAGAATCATTAAATTGTGAGATGAAAAAATAAATTTTCAAAGAAAAGTGCATTAGTTGATATTTAAACCCAAAAATATATTTTTTTCAATCAAAAACAGTTGATTTCAACCAAAAAATACGAATTTTCAAGAAACTAGTTGAAACCACAAACAAAACAGTTTTATTTTCAAAACTAAACGATGAATATTTTCAACAGTAGAGTTGAATTATCAACCAAGAAAGATCTTTCAGTCAATACAGAAAAAAAAATTTCATCCAAAATGTTGAATGTCCAAGCCAAAAAGATAAATTTTCTACCAAACAGTTGAGTTTTTAACCCGCAAATATGAATTTTTAAAGTGACAATTAATTTCCAACAATATTTTTTTATTTTAAATCCAAAAAATGAATTTTTTACAAAAAAGTTTAACTTTGAACGCAAACATGACAATTTTTAAACAAAATAAACTAATTTTCAACTAAAAAAGATTAATTTTCAACCGCAGAAATGAATTTTCGACTAAAATTTTGAATCTTTAAGAAAAAAATTAATTTTTAACTAAACAGTTGAATTATCAACCAAAAGGATGAACTTCACACAACAAGAAATTTCAACAAAATACATGAATGTTCAACTAAAAAATATAAACTTTCAACCAAAAATGGAATAGTTATATTTTCAGTTAGAAAATTAATTCTTAACCACAAAAACAAATTTTCAACATAATAGTTCATTTTTCAATAAGAGAAATGAATCTGCAACCAAAAAGATGTATTTTTCACCAAGAATATTAATATTCTGCCACAAAAGACGAGAGAATAATTAAGGAACGGGATTTGGAGGTTGCCTTCGTTTTTTTTATTTTGATTGATTTAATTTAAACGAAAAGACATTATAAAGCGTGTTGTTCAAATTTGATGGTTAGATTCTTGGTTTTTTTTAATTTCCAAAATTGTCGTTGTTAATTTCTTTATCTTCAGCACATAAAAGAGTTTGGAAGAAAATCTAGGATGTTCATTATTTTTCAGGACTCTACAACATTATAGGTACTGAAAATAAACTGAAACGTACATTATAAACAATTTTCAAATATTACTCTAATATAAGCCTTCTCTAAAAAAGAGGTATGGCACGAAAATCTCGAAAGCATTGTTGTCTCTTTTCCTCAAAGCTGATTGGGTAATTTGAAAGACTCGAAGGAAAAAATGTTGCCAAATACATACATATAATAAAGAATTCAGTTTCAGTTGAAGGACAGTGACAGAGAATGTCACATTTGTGTGCAAAATAAAACTTTTAAAAATTTAGGTTTTATTAATGTACAATTTTATTATTTAATTAAAGCCAGATATATTCAGCAGAATTAAAATTTGTATTTCACATAATGGTAGTAACTTTATTGTCAAAGATCAATCAAAAGTTGTATTTTTACAACAGGCTACAACCAAACGATGAATTTTCTACAAAAAAAAGACAAATTCTCAACAAAATAGATGAATTTTCAGCAATTATTTTATTTGCAAATAAAATTAAATAAAATAACATGAAATTAATTTTTACTTCTATTTGTACACGGTTTCGAATGGGTACCCTCTCACGATGCAGAATAAATAATTTTACAACTCTAAACATTCATGCAACTTTGGAAAAAACCTCTAAAATGTCGGCTAGTACAAATTTTCATAGAACATAGTAAATGATCTCGGCTCGAGAAGAGTCCAGAAATCTTGATTAAGCAAAATAGATTATTAAAGTACTGGAAGAAATTTACAAAAAGAAAAAAGACTGCAATTAATGAAAAGGAAAGTTTTTACCATTATAAAATTTGTATTCTTTTTTAATTCTTATTAAATATATGATGCACATGTTTTATTATAAAAATGAATTTGTTTAAAATTTTCAAATGGTTTCGATTTTAATATTACAGTTCAGACCGAAAAGTTGTATTTATTGTTAAACAGGTTATAGCTGCGTGTATGTTTTTATGTAAACTAAAAAATTGTTAACCTCTGAATTTCTTTATGAAAATTATTTGGATAAATAATCATTGTTGTAAATTTTCAAAGTATCGTAGGAAAAAGTTGTTGGAAATACATTCTTTGTTGATTCCGTCAAAAAATTAGGCCTATTCTTTGAAAAATGGTCAAAACTTCAATTTGTTTCTTGGAATCTTGGATCTTGGAAATTTTAAAAGCATAATAGAAAAAAGTAATCGGAATTATATTTATAGTTAATTATGTAAAAAATTGACCCTATTCGTTGAAAAATATCAAAATTCTGAATTTGTTTATGAAAGTTGTTTAAATAATTAATTATTAATAATTCTTGTAAATTTACAATACATAGTAATGAGTCATCGGAAAGACAATCTTAGTTGACTCTGTAAACAAATTTTGTTTATTCCTTGAAAAAACCGAAACTCTGAATATGTTTCTGAAAATTGTTTAAATACTTAATAATTATTGTAAATGTTCAAAGTATCATAGGAAAGAGTTATTTGAAAAACATTCTTTATTGATTCCGTAATCAAATTGAGCCTATTCTTTAAAAAATAGCCAAACTCTTAATTTGTGTATGGAAATTGTTTAAATGCATCTTGGAAATTTGCAGAGAATTATATAAAAAAGTCATTGGAAAGACATTCTTCGTTAATTTTGTAAAAAATCGAGCCTATTCATTGAAAAATAGCCAAACTCTGAATTTTCTTATGGAAATTGTTCAAATAATTTATGATTCTTGTAAATTTACAAAGCATCATAGAGCAGAGCATTATAAAAAGTAATCGAAAAGATATTCTTAGTTAATTTTGTAAAGAATTGAGTATGTTAATTGAAAAATAGCCAAACTCTGAATTTTTTGTATGAAAATTGTTCAAATAATTAATAACTCTTGTAAATTTACACAGCAACATAGAAAAAAGTCATCGGAAAGACATTTTTAGTTGACACCGTAAACAAATTGTGCCCATTCCTTAACAAATAGCCAAACTCTGAATATCTTTATAAAAATTTTTTAATAAATTAATAATTATTGGAAATTTGCAAAGTCTTGTAGAAAAGAGTTATTTGAAATACATCCATGGTAATTCCGTAAACAAACTGAGCCAATTCGTTGGAAAATGGCCAAGCTCTTAATTTTTCAATCGAAATTGTTTAAATAATTAATAATTCTTGAAAATTTACAAAGCAACATGGAAAATAGTAGTCGAAAAGATATTCTTAGTTGACTCCGTAAAGTAATTGAGCCTTTTCCTTGAAAAACAGCCAAACTCTGCATATTTTCATAAAGATTGTTTAGATAATATATAATTATTGAAAACTTGCAAAGTCTCGTAGAAAAGAGTTATTGGAAATACATCCTTGGTAATTCCGTAAACAAATTGAGCCCATTCGTTAAAAATGGCCAAACTATTAATTTTTTAATCTAAATTGTTTAAATAATTAACAATTCTTGTAAATTTACCTAGCAATATAGAAAAGAGTCATCGGAAAGATATTCTCTGTTGACTCCGTTTTCTTTAAAGATATATGAGCCAAGGATGAACACATTGTTTAAATTTTCTAACCTTCTTGAAATTCCAAAAATAATTCTAATTTTAATGTTTTCTAAAAAAATAGCACAGGATGAATTAATATTTTCAATTGTTTAAGATTACACACACAAAAAACGAATTTTTAACAAAATAGTTCAATTTTAAGTAAAGAAATTATTTTTCAACTAAAACTATGAATCTTCCACCAAAAAAATAAATTTTTAACCCAGTAGTTCAATTTTCAACCCCAAAGATAAAATTTTCAATGAAAAAAGTCTAGTTTTCAACAAACTAGATGAATTTTTAACAAAATAGTTAAATTTTCAACCAAACAGACGAATTTTCAGCCAAAAAGTTTATATATCTATCAAAAACGATAAATTTTTGTCAATAAATAGAATAGTTACATTTTCAGTTTAAAAAAATTAATTTTTAATAAAAAAATAATTTTCCATCAAAGAAATGAATTTTCAACCAAAAAGATTAATTTTCTACCAAAAAAGATTAATTTGTAACAAAATACCTGATACTTTAACCAAATTTTGAATTTTTAAAGGAATTTTTAACCTAATTGTTAAATTTTTAACCAAAATGGTCAATTAGTCACCAGGAAGATTAACATTCTACCACAAAAGACAAAAGTTTCAACAAAACACATAAATTTTCAACTAAAGAAGATCAATGTTAAACCAAAATAGAATAGTTAAATTTTCAAATGAAAACATTAATTTACGACAAAATATTTTCAACGAAATAGTTAAATTTTTAACAAAAAAAAAAGGATTTTCAACTAAAATGATGAATGAATAACCAAAAAAAAAGAATTTTTAACAAAATAATTCCACTTTCAACTAAGTATGTTGTTGAATTTTGAATCAAGAAAGTTTTTTCTGTCGCTATTCACGAATAACGAAAGTCAAAACAGCGTTAAATTGACAGGATAATTCGAGCAAAAACGGCAAAAACTAATTTAAATAGCCTATAAATTCCAGATTCTTCCGTTTTTCTTTCTACGAGGTATTCATCTTGAAAAATATAGAAAACCTCTCAAGTGTCAACTTTTGAAGTGAAATTTGTCATATTACAGGATCAAGGTACATATGAAGAGAAGCGCAAAATTTTGATAGAACTAGCCAAAGTTAACCTTTTGTGATCAATTTTGATTTTCAGGACTATTACTTAAATGTAAATAATACAATGAAAATATAGAAAAATGGTTATTTTTAATTTATTGTAAAGTTACTCAATTGTGCTCATGTCAAATAATGTTACATTGTAGATCTTGCATTTTTTTCAGTTTCATCATGCACATAAATGTTAAATTTTTCTAACTGTTGAACATTAAAAATAAAATTTTGATACAAAAATAAAATAATTTAATACATTTATAAATATGTACACAAAACTTGGTCAATGGAATCTTATAGAAAATTCGAATCAAATTCAAATAGTCGAATTTAATTCTGCCATGATGCATATTTTTAAATGTTAAACAAAATATTAAAAATACGATGTCGTATTATTATTATTACACACGCGGCGAGTCTTATTTTGTTTATGAGAAATAATCTGCTAATTTTAAAGAATTGTAAATAAATAAAAGAAATTGTGTCATTTATATTGAATTTACTGGAATGTAAAGAAACTTCTGTAAATCATACAAAACTTTCTCAAATTATATAAGCTTTTCTGTAAAATCTATAACAAAATGTTGGAAAATGAATAGTTTCTTTTGTTTAAGAAAGGGTAATCAGTGCGCACGTGCCGCACAATGTTCTAGTAAAACAAAAACTAATAATAATTCTCTTACCTATTGTTGTATTTGTGACCGCATGGCTCCACTCTTTTCCGAAAACTTTATTAGCTGACGTTATTAACTCTTTATATTTGGATTCAGCATCCACCTGATTTACTGTACTTTCCATTTTCGATGAATCTGCACTTGGCCCTGTCTTTATAGTACAAAATGATTTGAATACGATCACGTGTTGAATTCGAGAGATAGGGAAATTAATCCCAATAGTAGAAACTAATTAAAACATGTAAGTTTTAGAAGATTTAAAAAATGTGGATTACATACACTTACAACTTTAATGCAGGACATAATGATATTAACTCTGCAAATGCTGATAGTTCCTCATGCAGTAAAAGTTGGAGATACAAAATGCTGCAAGATCATTACATTTTTAGGCAAGTTTAAGCCTGTTCAATTCAATCAAAACAAAAGCATTCACGTGATGTAAACAAACCAGCTTAGATTTTTAGGTTAGAAACCTTGAAACATTTCTATCATTATTCTATGTATACATATTTCAGAAACCAACCTTTTTCAATTCACTTGTAAAATATAGAGAAACACTTTTTAAATATACTGGTGTTTGTTTTTATTTTTCGTCAGTAACAGAAACTTCAATTATAAGCAGTTTTTCGAAAAATATGGTGTTTAAAACGTTCAAAAGTCAGTAGTGAATTTCAAATTTCGCGCTTAGTATACGGCGCCATTTTAATCATTTTTGTCTGTGTTAAAAATTATATTTTGTGTATAATCTCTAATTATTTGTTACTAATTTCGAATTATTAATTACTAATGCACGTTTCCTCGCTAATTTGAAGTAATTTATATCTGTGAACGCGTTAATCGGAACATTTTCTTTGGCAATCCTAACCTTAAAATGGGAATATATCTCTCTCCGACTCCTGATTGGTTATTTCCGTTATAATCTGAAATCGGATTCGTGTTTCCAGTGATTTTACAGTGATTGAAAAGAAAAAATACCGAGATAAACAGACTACACGTGTGTGAGAGAAAAAGCAAAAAGCAGCTTTCGCTGGCGTCTGCGATATGTGCGATTAAATTTAATTCTTCTGATTTACGTGGATTTTAAACGCATGTGAAGATAATTAAATAAATTTGTATTACTCAAAGAAATACTCTAGAACGTGAAAATGCCAGTCCTTGAAAGAGTAGTGTAAGTTCAAATTACTTGTTGCTACTTGACACGCACTGCACATGCCAAATTTTCTATTTTGTGAGAATTCTTTATTTTAACATTCTTCTAAAAATTGCAGAAAGCCCACATCGCACAAAGGGAAGAAGGCCCTTTTAAGCAAGGAACCGCAGTTAATAGAAACTGCGAAACAGACTTTATGTATAAAAGGTAGTACGAGCTCCAAACTTGCACATGACTGCATGAAAGATTTCGTAAGTCCAAATTTTCTATTTAATGTGTTAAAAAATGCGTTTCATTTGCTGAAGTTCCAATAATTTGACTTTTTGAATACGTAGTTTGATTCAAACTACATAAGTTAGAGAATTTTTCATATCTAACCTTAAACTCCATTCTTTGCATTTAAATTGTAAATTTACTGAATAATAATGACTGAAATTGAATTACTGATAACTAGAAAATAAAATTGATATTTTGCAACAATCGAGAAGCTCTGAAACGTATCGGTTCATGAAAATTATTGGCGCTTCAAAACTTGAAGCAGCTGGCATCGAATTCTAACATTTAAATGATCACAATTGCAGCAAATACTTTTTTTAAATTCTAGTATGACCTCAAAAAGCCTGATGCACAGATGATGACGAAGAAAAATGAAATTCGTCCATTTGAAGACATATCTCCCATTGAACGATTCGCTTCGAAGCTGAATTCTTCCTTATTTATGTTCACTTCACACAACAAAAAACGACCTCATAATTTGATAATGGGTCGTATGTTCGAGCATACTTTACTAGACATGGTAGAGTTTGGTATTGAGAATTATAAAGGTCTTAAAGAATTCAAGGTCCCCAAAATAGCCACAGGCATAAAACCTATGTTGATTTTCAATGGAGACATTTTTGAAAACAATCACGAATATGGAAGGATTCGAAATCTTCTGGTCGACATGTTTCATAGAGAACCAGCAAAAAATATTCGACTAAAGGGACTGGAGCACGTTATCAGTTTCACAGCTCGAGATAACAAAATACTACTTCGCAGTTTTCGGTAAGATTTTTTTAAATATTAGCTGTGGTGTAATCGAGGCCTGGCCGAGCCGGGTGCCGCCTGGGCAGTTTTTTTAAAGGCCTGGCAGCGCCAAGCCTCTTTCTTGTCGCACGGAAAATTTTAACGTAATGTAGCCGTTGGTTGAAAACGGTTTTTACGTTTATAAATTATTTTAAATGAAATTAATGTAGATAACATATTGAATTCAATACGAAACACTCTAAATTCATAAAATTTGTAGCCGAAATATATTGCATTTTCAACAAACTAGTTGAATTTTCGACCAAAAATTATGACGTTAACAAAATAGTTAAATTTTCCAAAAATAATTAGATTTTTAACAAAATAGGTGAGTTTCTAACCAAATAGTTTGATTTTCAGCATATAAAGATGCATTTGCAATCAAATGGTCGAATTTTCAAACAAAAAAGATTAAAAGTTAATCAAATATTTGAATTTTCAAGACAAAAAGACATATTTTTTAGAAAACAGTTGAATTTTTAACAGAAAAAGTTAATTTTGCACCAAGAAAGATAAATTTTCAACCAAGAAGGACGACTTTTCTACTATAAAAGATGAATTTCCAATCCAAAAGGATGAATTTTTAACAAACCTAGTTGGATTTTCGACCAAAAATTATGACGTTAACAAAATAGTTAAATTTTCCA
>CAKNYM010041565.1:81138-102094 GCA_932195095.1 Andricus curvator
TTAAATTTTCCAAAAATAATTAGTTTTTTGACAAAATAGTTGAGTTTCCAACCAAATAGTTTGATTTTCAGCATATAAAGATGCATTTTCATTCAAATGGTCGAATTTTCAAACTGAAAAGATTAAAAGTTGATCAAATATTTGAATTTTCAAGACAAAAAGACACATTTTTTAGAAGACAGTTGAATTTTTAACAGAAAAAGTTACTTTTCAACCAAGAAAGATCAATTTTCACCCAAGAAGGATGACTTTCCTACTATTCAATTCAATTAATGGTTTATTATTCCTTTTCTCACCTCGATAGAGGTCTTAGAATTACATTCCATTACATACGCATCCTTTTCATATTATAATTAATGGTATTCACTTTAAACTCTGTTATAAATCATTTTCATACTCATATTTATATATATATATTCAACAACAACAAAAATTTATCACTAAATTTATCACATTCAGTCACTAGTTCTCTATGATTTTGTTTAAATTTTGTTAGTTCCATTCAGTATACATTGTCCTGTAAGTATCACCATACTTGTCTCATTGATCACTTTGTTGCTCACTTTCTTGAAGTTCCTGGTACAATTTGTAGAGTTCTTTGCTGAACCAGCATGCGCCCTTCGATACTTTGCCTTTGAGCATTTCAATCATCCAATCTTCTCTCTTTTTCTTTTTCTCAACTGCCTCCAACCAGTTTCTTCCTTCCTGTTTCAGTTTTCCTCTCAATTCTTTACAATTCCATATGTGTTTGAAACTTTCCTCTTCTTTTCTGCAGATCCTACATTGGTGTGTCTCCCTCCATCCTTTTTGTCCAGCTCTGCTCAAGTTGCATCATCTCATTCTCGCCCACTCTATTTTCTCCCATTCTTGCAATACTTTGTCAGACAAGTATTTTTCTTCATCCACTGTTTCTTTGATATCTTTATAGTATTCACAGTAAATAGACTTATCGATCTTGCTCCAACTTTTTTGTACGTCTTGTTCTATTCTGATTTTTACCATCTCTTGAAATCTGGATCCGAGATCGTCTTCCTTTTCTTCCATACTCAGCAGTTTTAAAATATCCGGACTCCCTAACTCTTCGCATGCTTTCTTCAGTTCTTTGCCCCATTGTGTAGCGTTGTTGTTTCTTAGTCCTCTCAATATTTCTTTGAGACATTGTTTCGGCCACCTCGTATCTTCCATTTGATACACCTGTAAAGTGAAGCTTGCTACTCTTTTCAGAGATAAGGAGCACATTTTCGTCCTGCCTGTTTCCATCCTCCATATGTAATCTGGCGTATTCCTGCTCAGTCCTAACGCCATTTTTATGAAACGACCTTGCACCTTTTCTATTACTTTTTTCTCAGACCAGCCCCACACTTCTGCCCCATACATGATTACTGAGCTGATAAGTGAATCAAATAGGTATATCTTCCGTCTCAGATTTCCTACTTTCGCTCTTTTCATTAAACCCCAGACTTGATTTATAACTTTTTGAACCTTTCCTGTTTGTTTTCTTAGATGTTCCATTGACGTATTTCCTGTGGTGAACCAGTAGCCTAAATATTTGAATTCCTTCACTGTTTCTATTTGTTCTCCTCCAAAGTAAAATTTATCTTCTTTTGATATTTTCCCTGCTTTTCTGAAGATCATGATCTTTGATTTAGATGTATTAAGTTCCAACTTATTTCTGGTTGTGTATTTTTCTAAGCTTTTCATCATTTCTTTCAGCTCGCCTCTGTCCTCTGCTACTATTACTACGTCATCTGCATATTTTAAACAGTATATTTTTGTCTTTCCTATCACCGCTCCTCCAATTTTTCTTCTTTCCCAATCAGTTTCTAAGTCATTTATGTGTATGTTGAATAACACCGGACTCAATGGACATCCTTGTCTGACTCCTTTTTTAGTCCAGACTTTCCTATTATAAAAGATGAATTTCCAATCCAAAAGGATGAATTTGCAACAAGCATAGTTGAATTTTCGACCAAAAATTATGACGTTAACAAAATAGTTAAATTTTCCAAAAATAATTAGATTTTTAACAAAATAGTTGAGTTTCTAACCAAATAGTTTAATTTTCAGCATATCAAGATGCATTTCCAATCAAATGGTCGAATTTTCAAACAAAAAAGATTAAAAGTTAATCAAATATTTGAATTTTCATCAAAAAAGTTTATTCTCAACCATGAAAATTCAACATGTATTTGATTGAATTTTAATCTTTTTTGTTTGAAAATTCGACCATTTAATTAAAGATGCATATTTTGTATGCTGAAAATTCAACAATTTTCAAGAAAAAAAGACAAATTTTTTGGAAGAGTTTTGAATTATCAAAAAAGTTCATTTTTAACCAAGAAAGATTACTTTTCTACCATTAAAGATAAATTTTTAACAAAAGAGTACAGTTTTTAAGCTAAAAAGTTGAATGTTTTAGAAAACAGAGGACTTTTAAATCGGAAAATATGAATTTTTAACAAGAAAGATCATTTTCAATAAAGAAAGATGAATTTTTGATAAGATAGTTGAATTCCCAACCAAAAAGTTGAACTTTCAACAAACAAGAATAATTTTCTACCAAATAGTTGAATTTTCAACCAAAAAGTTCATTTTTCATCAAACAAGATTAATTTTCTATCCAAAAAGACAACTTTTCAACAAAATTCATAAATTTTCAGGGTGTCTAGCAGACCGCGAAACCGGGAAAACCCCGGGAATTTTGTTTAGGACCGGGAATTTTTTGTATTTGATCGAAAAAGCGACTGTTTAAATGTTCATGGGCGACTGGAAATTCGTATAGCCTAGGCAAAATCAGAATATGCCTATTTTTTGTTATGTTGTAGAGTCATTTTTCAGCTCGCTAAAATGTTTTAAAAAATGTTGCTAAAGTAATGTAAAAGTGATAAAACTGTGAGGCGACTGGACCGTTCCAATGTGGTAACTATCCTTAATGTGCTTGTCTACCTAGAGACCTACGCCCTAAAAGTTTATTACTGGAAACTTGAAGTTTCGTTAACCCTAAACTCTGAAAAACAGCTCTTGGTCGAAGAGAGGCAGCAATATTAATTTGCATAAGTGTGTCTCCTTCGCACTTATAGTCGAAATGGATATTATAAAAGTTGAAAATAAAATGCTTTGTAAAGTTCATTTGGAGATATTGTTATGGCAAAAAACTCTGCACTTATTCAAAATAGTAAGTTTATTGGTATATTGTTAAATATCGGAACTAATTATTCTTGAGCAATATTTAATAAATGAAAGTAAACATCTAATTTCTGCAAATAGGATTTTTTATTGAATGAAGTTTTCATTGGTACATTGTTAAAGATCGGAACTAATTAGTCTTGAGAAATATTTAATAAATGAAAGTAAACATCTAATTTCTGCAAATAGTATTTTTTATTGAATGAAGTTTTCAAGAAAATATTCAATATGACAATAAAAATTTATTGGTGGATAAAACAAAAACTCCTACAAGTCTTCTTTTAGACTTTTGTACAATCTCGCGTCTTTTGGCGTAATATTGGACATTTTGATTTTCGCATATCATTTTCCATAAATAAATTAAAAACAACGAGTTCTGTCGAAAAATGGTTCAAAGAAATTCTGTAGGAATTTTTAAAAGCTAAAATTCCTCCAAAAACCTTTCCCCATATTTTGCGTCGCTTAGCTCAAAATATAAATTTTGGATTTTTTCATAGTTTTTTCGATTAATCCAACCTTTAAATTAGATCTTTTTACTAATTTATTTTCGATGCATAAAACTAAAGTAATGAGTTCTATCAAAAAGTGTTTTGAAGAAAAATGGTAGATATTTTTAAAAACTTCAATTCTTCTCTCAAACTTTTTTCACGTATTGATAAAAATGTAAAAAGAAAGGAAGGTTTCGAGCAATATCGGAAATTCAAGAAATTATTGTTTGGCGCACATCGAGACAATTAATTACGAAAGAGATAGTCATCTACAGCTTTTTTTAACGATGTCTTATCACTATCGGGTACATGATGTCGATGAAAATTCACATTTAGGAGCAAACATTGCAACTGCTCTTCATTTGCAGTTATGTGAGAGTTTGTAATCCTCTCTGGAATTCCAGGTCTCTGGATCGAAGTTCAAAAAATCAGATGAAATATTCAATTTCTGAACTATTTCTATACTTCTTGTAATCACAAGCTTGTCGAGAGTGAAAGCCTTATAGCGAATTCGGTTATCCTGCACTGGTGCACTCCAGAGCACTCCGATCTGCTCCTTCTTACTTCTTCTTACTTCTTCTCACTTCTTCCTTCTCCCTCCGACCTGCTTCAGAACAGGTCGGAGTGCTCTGGAGTGCACCAGTGCAGGATAATAGAATTCGCTCTTAATTGCATTTTTTTGCTTCAGATTAAGTTCTAAGCGCTTTAACTTTCCGGGAGGAAAAGTCCCTAAGGGGGCTGAGGCGCATTTTACTCATTTTAGAGGAGCTATTGAAGCGAAAACCGAAAACAGGTACTCAGGGAATTCGCCATACTCGGTAGTTTAATAATAATTCAAATTTTGCAAATTAAAAAGTGATTTTCTTTATTATAAAAGAACGACTAAAAAACAATGGCATCGAAAACCTGAAAAAATATTTTTTTGCCTTCAGGGCCTTTTCTCCGCGGAACTTTACAAATATTACACGATCATGAAAAGCTAAATAAATTGCAGCAGTTGATTTAATTTTATATATATCATTGATTGATCAATTTTAATAAAGCAACTTGTTTTTAAGCACTTTTAAATAATTTAAATACAAACATTTTCTGTTAAGCCATGTAATTTTGAATTGAAATTAATACAATAAATTATATTGAATCAATTATTCAAATAAAATTATTAAAGCTTTTAAAATTAAAATAATATGCAACTTTCGTTTTCCAATATCGGAATTTATAGAATTTCGAAAGTTATGAGTTATTTATGATTTTATGGCGTGTTCGTGCCTTTACCCGGTTTGCCGAGTTCTGCCACTCCCTTTATGCCTTTAGGGTCAATTTGTATTTCGAATTTCCAATAGAATAGGTTCGACTAGCCGCTTATTACATTCTCCATAAACGCTTCACCTGTATAGCCTACGGGTGAACCTATAGTTACATTATCAGTTTTTACCAATTTTTCAAACCCCTTTGTTTAATATAAAGCTTTGACCATTTCAGTTGTTCTTTTCCAAATTTATTCCGAGAGGTTTAAAGTATACTCTGTAAAAATTTCACTCCAGACAAACTTCACCAAAGCGTGTAAATGCTCACCAAAGTCTGCAAATATTGAATTTTTGGTAGATTTCTCCTTGTTGTACAATTGTATCATAATATTTCTGAAGTATGAAAAGTTGACTAAATCCATCTTGAAATTTCGGAGAACAAATAACTCCAACATTGAATAAATTGGTTCATAACTTCTTATGAAAAATTGAACTTGAAAAAAAGTTGTATTTTTACATCTTAAACTCCATAAGAGGAAAAATTGCTTTTAGCGAGCTGAAAAATGACTACAACAAAACAAAAAAATAGGCATATTCTGATTTTGGATAGGCTATACGAATTCCCAGTCGCCCATGAACATTTAAATAGTCGCTTTTTTTGGACTACTCTAATTGTACCTACAAGATTATCATAACAACTTTTTGATGTCTTGAAAAATCGAAAATTCAAATTTTGACCCCACAAAAAATAATGAAAAATCAACAATAATTCGATTTTGCGGTCAAACTATGCACGACAAAAAAAAGATGAATTAACAAAAATTGTGCACCTAAAAAAGATCTACAAATTTGTGATGAATCATTTTTTTATAGGACGCGTGGTTTTGGTTTTAGTCGTGAAAAATGACATGACCAAATAAACCAAAAATCTAATTTTGTATATTCTCATTCTTATGAGAAGATATGGGTTTTATGTGAAATTTAACTTAGTCGTTTTTCATTAAATCTCCACGTTTTGAGACCCCCTGAGTCAGAAAAAACGATATTTAAGAAGCTGTAGTCTGTATGTAGTGTGTAGTCTGTCTGTAGGCACGATAACTTTCGAAAAAATGATCAGATTGGATTGAGCTTTGGCACACTTTTTTAAGACCTAAAAGAAAAGGACAAGTTCTTTAGCCAGCTATTTTGGATAAAAATTCAAAAAGTAATAGCATTTTCAAAAATTTTGAGACCATTTTTTTCAAGATTTGAAAATTCTGTGTACCTCTATTCGTAGTACTCGGAAATTCGAACAATTTATCCGCACGAAAAACGACACAAGCCACGAAAAAAATAAATAGACAAAAGTTGTTCATCCAAAAAAGAGCTACACATTTGTTATTAATCATTTTTTGATAAGACGCGTAGTTTTTGTTTAATCGTGAAAAATAAAATTACAAATAAACAAATTAAATTTTTTGACAAAAAGGCACAAGGTACAATAAAATGTTTGATAACAAAATTGTTTTCAAATTAGATCTGAAAACATGCTTTTAACCTTTTTTTTCTCACGAGACTCGTGATGAGAATGTGTTCGTTAAAGCCGAAGGAGCTTTTAACAAAAGATAATTCACAAAAAATTTGACCGGGAAAACCCCGGGAATTTCAAATTGCCTGATCACCAGACACCCTGATTTTCTACAAAATAGTTTAATTGTTAACTTATACAATATACAGGATAAAGTTTCAACTAAAAATGGAATGGTTAAATTTTCAGATAAAAACTCTGATAAAATAATAATTTTGAACAAAAAGAAACGTATTTTCAACAAAAAAGTTAAATTTTAAACCCAAAAATATGATTTTTCAACTAAAAAGTTTAATTTTTACCAAATAGTTTAATTTTCTACTAAATTGTTGAATTTCCAAGCAGACAAAATGAATTTTCTACAAAACAGGGGAATTTTTAACAAAAAAGTTAATTTAAAACCAAATAGTTGAATTTTATATATAATTATGAATCCGTAATAAAAAAAAATAACATTTTGACAAAGCAGTTCAACTTTAAGACTTTTCAACCAAAAAAGATGCATTCTCAACGAAGCATGTAACAGTTGATATTTTGACCAAACAATTTTATTTTTATCCATAAAGGATAAACTTTCAACCAAGAAGAAAAAATTTCTACCAAGAAAAACGAATTTTCAACAAAATACATGAATTTTCAACCAAAAAGTTGAACTCTTAACTAAAAAATATAAGTTTTTAACAAAATAGTTAAATTTTTAACCAAAAATTCAATAGTTTAACTATCAGTTTAACAAATCTATTTTCAACCAAACAGGAAGCTAATTTTCATCAAAATAGTTAAATTTTCAACCAACGAGATGAACTTTCAACTAAAAAAATGAATTTTTAACAAATTAGTTGAATTTTTTATGAAAAAAGAGGACTTTTTAATAGTATAGTTGCATTTTCAACAAAATAACTACATTTTCAACCAAGTAATAGAATTTTTAACCAAACGAGATGAATTTCGAACCAAAAGTATAATAGTAGCCTTAGTTTTCGAAATATCGAGGTTCGAGTTTTTACGCTCGAGCGCTCGATTCTCGACTCGCCACATACTAATTTTGTGACGGAAGAAAGTCATATCAAGACAAGTTTTTGAAAAAAAACGAGGTCCAAAAAGTAGAAACCGAAAACATTTGTTTTTTCCGTTCTTTGAAAAGTTGTTTAACACTAATAACAAGTCGAAAGATTTTACTCGATAGCTCAAATGAGAGCTTAAAGCTTGATATGTGAATCGTTTTAAAAAAATAGCAGACTACAGCGCTCTATAGTAAAGAAGAAAATGAACAATACAAATTTAATTACCATTAACTTGAAAAAAAATATTTTTATTATGAAACTAATTTTGTTAAAAAAATACTTGTTTTATTTTCTTATCTAATGCCTTTTAATAGAATTCTTTGTTATGTTGTAAAATATTTACAAATAATTTTTAATAATAAAGTAAAAACTCAAGTTTATATATTTTTTTCAAAAATAAAATTTAAGCAAACGCGAAAAAATTCCCGGAAAACTTCAGGTTTTCCGGGTTAGTTAACATTAGACAGCCTGATTGAAGTTGTGAAAACATTAGGAAAATATTTTTTCTGCTTGAGAGGGGGAAAAACAAACTGGTCCTTATCCAGTTTTTCATCTCATAAATTTCAAAACTGCGTATATTTTTGCACTGTCATTAAAGAATTTATGAAAATATGAGAATGACAACTGGATAAGGGCCAAAAATAATATTTTTATATACTACATTTTATCAAATTTACCAAAAATTGTTGAATTAGTATGTGCCCTATTAATTACAATGCTTCAGGGTGGTGAAAATATATATTTTTTTAAATGTTTGTGTGATGAGAGCGGAAAAGCTAAATGGTCTTTATCCAATTGCTCGTCCAGTTTTCATTCTCATACTTTTGAAATTCATTTTTTCCAGTAAAAGCTGAAACGATTTTTACATATTCCTAATATGTATCGATAAATAGTGTCCTAAATTACTTGAAAACGTTAAAAACTGAAATTCGAAAAATCCCCTATCTTCTCATTCTCTTGTCTCAAAATATAGTTTTATATCTCTTATACTATTTCATTGCAGAAGCAAAAACTTAAAAGTATCTACAATTTTTTGCATGTGGTAATAATAGATCATTTTTTATATTTAATATACACATCGAATTTAGAAAATTTATGTAATTTAATTTATTTAAAAACAGATTTGTGATTTGATCATTGTTTGAAATGTACAATGATTTTTTAAAAATATAATTTAAAAGAATACATTTTCTAATTATAAAAAATCATCTAACCATAAAAAAACTTACATGGAACTCCTTAGTCTAATTCTTTTTATAAAAACTTCTGTCTTCCACGCTTTATGTTTATAATGTTTATATTAGTGTTTTTCGTCGCAAATTATTGGTATTTTTAATGAAAACAATTAGATTTCAAAGAAGATTTACAACTTTTTAACAATTCTAGGTTATTTTGGCGCTTTTACATCCGAAATTGGTATTTTCCGGGATAGCTCAAAAGTTTCCCCAAACATTCCTGGAACATTCCAATGGAAGGTTCGGAGAGTCCGAAAAATGTTCCAGGAAGATTCCTGGAAGTATGTTAATGTCCGCGTATCCTGAAAGGTTCCTGAGGAAGGTTCTAGGAATGTTCCGGAAAAATTCTCGCAATTATGTTAAATTAATTAACATAATGCGAAAAGTTTTCACGAACATTCCCAGAACCTTCCTTGATACGCGGCCATTTACCTACTTCTGGGAACCTTTCTGGGACATTTTTCGGAATTCTCCGAACCTTCCATTGGAACAAAATTGGTAAAAAATAACTAGATTTCAAAGAAGATAATGATTTTGTACAACTAGATTATGTTAGCTGTTTTCACTGGAAAAATCGATATAGATTAAAAAAAACATTAGGTTTAAAATAGGATTTACGATCTTCAACCATTTTTTGTTATATTATGTTAGTGTTTTCGTATACTATTTCTATTGTTAATAAAAAATCGTTATATTTCAAAGAATATTTACAATATTTAAACTATAATAGGGTATGTTAGCGTTTTTCACCGGAAGTTGGTTATTTGAAGGAAAAAAAAATGTTTTGATTTGAAAAGTTAAAATTGCAATTTTGAACGCCTTCAGGTTATGTGAGAGAACAAAATAATAAAAATCGCGCGCTTAGCGCGCGTGTTTATTTTGTAGTTTATTAAAAAAAATTGCGTCATATTGAAGAGTGGAAAGTCTATAGGTGCTAACCGCCATTTCGGAAATTTTGCACGGAGATGGAAAAACGCTCGCATTTCAGTAATACGTGTTGGACAATGAGCCGACTTTGAAAATCGATTTAAAAAAATATATACTCAATTTCGTAATGTAAAAAACGCATTTTCGAAAAAAGGTATGGTAAACACCTATAGACTTCCACCCTTCATGTCTTAAAACTTTATTTAAAAAATGCTGTAATAACTCTTTTAATTCTCGATTTCAGAATTTTTCTCAAGAAATCTGGTACAAGAATACCTAGAATCGAATTAGAAGAGATTGGACCACGTGCTGATTTATCCGTAAGACGTTCTCGTCTTGCGTCTGACGATCTGTTCAAACAGTCTTGCAAGAGACCTAAGGAGCTCAAGGTACTATTAATATTTCTCAATAGTACTTGATTCATTTTAGTATCTGTATATCATTCGTGATTCACTTTGTCTTTAAATATATTTTCAAACTTCAATTTTTAAAACATTTCAAGGGATTTTAAGAGATTAAACCAATTTTAATAGATTCCAAGGGGGCTTAGAGGATTTTATTCATTTTAAAGATTTCAAGGGATTTTCAAGAGATTTCAAGCAGATTAATCCGATTTCAGAGGATCTCAAAGTTTTCAAAATTGTTGAAGAAATTTTTAGAGATATTACAAATTTCAAGATGATTCACTTCAAAGATTTAAAAAATTTCAATAGATTGCAAAGGTTTTGAAAGATTTTATAGTTCTTTAAAAGACTTCTAGGGATTTCATGGGGTTTCAGATGACTTCAAATATTTAAAATGATTTTCAAAGATTTCAAGATGTTGTACGGGATTTCTAAAGATTTCTAGGGATTCCACGTTTTTTAAGGGATTAAAAAAATTTGAAATAATTTTAAAGAATATAGTATATTTTTAAAAATTCCGAAGAATTTCATGAGATGTCAAAGAATTTCGTAATATTGTAGGTAATTTCAAGGAATTTTACAATATTTGAGGGATTTATAGGATTTCAAAATAAATTAAAAGATTCCATAAGGGAGCGTCTATTAATTACGTAGGGCTTTTTATGGGGGCGGGTCGAAAAAATCTTACGAATCCTTACTTGGGGAGGGAGTTCAAAGTATTTCTTACGTAAGTTTCCACTTTCTAATTATTGTCTTAAAATATGCTAATTCAAACTGGTTTTGGCTGTTGAGATTTCTGCAATTCTTTGAAATCACGTGAATCCCTTAGACATTTTTAAATGATGTGATTACTCCTTGAAATTCTATGAATTCTAGGGATATCGTACATAATGTCTGAAAACCACTTTAAAACAATTGAGCTACCAGGAAATCCCTTGAAATCCTGTAAAAACTGTGGAAATTCCTTAACATTTTTCGAATTCTGTGAAATCTTTTGAAATCCTGAAAATCGCTTGAAATCTTCGAAATTCCACAAAAATCCTTTAAGATCTCCTAAAAGTCCTTGAAATCCCGTGAATTTTTTAGAAAATGTTGTGAATCCCTTAAAATTTGTTTAATGATGTGAATATTCCTTGAATTCCTATACATTCCATGGATATCGTACATAGTCTCTTAAAATCCCTTTAAAGCAATTAAGCACCTTGCAAATCCCTTGAAATCCTTTAAAAACTGTGGAAGTCCATTAAAAGTCTTTGAGATTCCATGAAATCTTATGAGATTCTTGAAATTTCTTCGAAATCCCTTAAAATCTCTTAAAATTGTTTAAGATCCTTTAAATTTTTGAAATCCCTTTAAAATTCATTGATCTGGTTTAAAATTCCTGTTAATACTTCGGTATCGCTTGAAATCCCTTGAAAGATCGTGGATTCTTTTTAAAATGTTGTAAATCTCTTAAATTTGTAAAAATTATGTGAGTATTCCTTAAAATCCTATGAATTCTGTGGATATCGTATATAATCTCTTGAGATACATTTAAAACAATCAAGCTTCTTGGAAATTCCTCGGAATCCGTTAAAAACTGCAAAAATTCCTTGAGATTTCGTGAAATCTTTTGAAATCCTTAAAAAAGCTTGCAATCTTCCAAATTCCTTAAAGTCAGTCAAAATTGGTTAAAATCCTTGACATTCCGTGAAATATTTCGAAATTTTACGAGGTCCCTTGAATTTTTTAAAATCTCTCTAAAATTCACTGAAATCTTCTAAATTCCGTGGATATACTCAGGAATATTTAAAAAATTTTAAATCTTTTTAAATATTTGCAAATCTTTTGAAACCCATTAAAATCCCTTGATCTTCTTTAAAATTCCTGATAATATTTCGGTATCTCTTGATATCCCTTCAATGCTTTTGAAAATTTTGTAAATCCTTTAAATTTTTGTTAATGATGCGAATATTCCTTGAAATCCTTTTAAAACAATTAAGCTCCCTGGAAATACCTTTAATACCGTTAAAACTGTAGAAATCCCATAAAATACTTTGAGATTCCGTAATATCTTTTAAAATCCTTGAAATTGTTTGAAATCTTCAACATTCCATAACAATTCCTTAAAGTCTCTTAAAATCGGTTAAAATCCTTGAAATTCCGTGAAATATTTCGAAATATTACGAGATCCTTGAAATTTTTCAAATCCCTTTAAAATTCATTGAAATTTTCAAAATCCGTGGGAATCTTTCCGAATCTTTTGAAATCCCTTAAAATATATTAAAATCTTTTAAAAGCCATTAATATTTCTCGAAATCCCTTAAAATCCTTTGCAATATTCGAAAATTCTTTGAAATTCCGTTAAATTTGTTGAAATTTTAGAAAATTCTCTAAAATCCACGGATATACATTGGAATGTTTTGAAATCTCTTTAAATCCCGTGAAATCATCGAAACTCCGTTAAAATTCCTTAAAATCTGTTGAAAATTTATGAACATCCCTTCAAATCCCTTTAAATCTTCAAAATCCCATTAAAACCCCTGAAATCCTTCAAAATTCGTTAAAATACATACTTCGGTATCTCTTGAAATCCTTTGAAATTCTGTGACATCTTTTGAAATATTTCACTTTTTGTCGATAATTTTCATACAAAGTCGAGATTTTCTCGAAACATAATCAGATATGATTAAAATGTGATGAAGATCAAGAATCTTTAATCCCTTAAAATCTGTTGAAATTCCTTGAAATCTCTGTTACAATGAAAATAGTTTATATGTTGAGTGATAAATATAGAATCTTACGTAATAAGGGAGGGGGGGGGTCACAAAAATCTTACGAATCCTTACAATAGGGGGAGGGGTCTAAAATTTTAAAAATCATCCTTATGTAATTAATGGAGGTTCCCTAAGATTATAAGCAATTTCTATCGATTTCAAGGGATTTAAAACAATTGGGAGAGTTTTCCAGAGATTTCAGAGGATTCCAACTGAATTCAAGGTTTTTTAATATATTTTAGTAGATGTCAACGGATTACAAAGCTTTTAGTATATTTTAAAAGATTTGAAAAGATTTAACGCGATTTTATGGGAGATGTATATAGCATACCAGATTTCAAAAATGGTTAACCCCTCGATTTAATAATTAAAAAATTGCATGAAATTATTTTGCTACTAATTATCAAAATCAATGCTACCATTGACACTGTTTTGAACTGTTCAATTGAGTCCGAGGCCTGGATTATAAAACTTTACATTATATTTTGTTTATTCCTTGCAGGTTAAGAAGAAGAAGAATATATCGGAAGATCCTCTAGGAAAGACACTTGGTCGTGTGCATATGGGAGCTCAAAAACTGAACACAATTCAGACTAGGAAAATGAAAGGTCTGAGGAAAACCATGACAGAAAGGAAGCAGGAACGGAAGAGGAAGAGTTTGGACTCTGAAGAATCAAACGCCAAGAAAGTAAAATCTGTCGAGTAATTTAATTTAAAGAAAAATTAGTTTAATTGTTTATCCTAGGGTGTTTACAATTTTATACAATCTCTTCACCCTTTTAGTTTTTCACCAGGGACCATGAGGAAGTATTCTTTTGATCCTGAAATAATTTTTTTTCTGTAACGGTTATTCAGTAATCTTGAGTTCATAATTATGCAATAGTACATGAACACATATAAAAATATATATAGTTAATAAAAAAACATAAATTTGAAAACTGAGCACAGAAAACTCTTATTATGCATGTATTATACATTGTTTCTGAGTATAATTATTTACATTTTTAGTTTAGATGTTCTTTTTTATATTTACAAAAGTTTTCTTTGCGCAGTCTTCAAAGATACTATAAAAAACCAGATGAGTACCTTGATTTGAATCCCACAAGCGATCAAATTGTTTCTAGCTTCATCACAAGCCTTCAGTACTTCTTTATTGGTTTTTGGATCTTCTAATGCTTTGCTTCTAACTGATTCTCGAAATTTGACAAAGGTTTCGACGACTTCTGTTAAGTTAAACTGTGTCCCTTCCACACTAGTAGAATCTAGAAGTCCCAATTTTGAAAGCACAGTTGTCAGGTAATTGGAAACAGTAGCAACAGCCGTTGTGCTTCTGGCGTGCGAAACCTCCTGCAAAACATTTTTTTATTTTAAATAAATTTTGTTAGAAATACTTTGTTCGTAAGAATATTAATAATAATGTATTTACCCAATCTTGATTCAACATTTTGTTTCCAACTCCAACAAGTTCAACGATCGATTGAATCGCTTCGAATGTGTTAAAATCATCAGCAAGAGAAGCAAGAACTCTATTTCTTGTGTCATTCAAGCTCTGAAATTGAAAAAAAATCTTTCTTATGTTTTCGGAACTCAATTTTTAACTTCCAGGGCTCGGATCGTCCGACTTTTTTCATCTTTTTTCAATTTTTGTTTAAAAAGCGACTTTTTGATTAAAACTCATTGAAGCTTTATACTTAGAAAATTTTTATTTCATAGCGTTTGGAATTAAAAAATGTCTAATTTCTTGAATCCGTATTCAAAGTTTTCTTTTTTTCAAAATGCAAGCCTTAACAGGAAGACATTTTTAGATCGATTAATTTCTAATTCAATTAGTATCTTTTTTGGTCGAAAATTGAACTGTTTTGTTGAACATTTTTGGATAGAAAATTCATCCTTTTGGATAGAATATTTCTCTTTTATTGTAGAAAATTAACCTTTTTTGGTTGAAAATTCATCTTTCTTGGTTGAAAATGAACTTTTTTGTTAAAAATTTAACTGTATTCTAAAAATTCGTCTTTTTGGCATGAAAATTCAACCACTTGGTTAAAAACACATGTATTTTGTTGCAAATTTTTCTTTTAGGATAGAAAATTCATCCTTTTGGGTTGAAAATTCCTCTTTTATTTGGTTGAAAATTCAATTATTTTTTTCAGAAGTCATCTCTTTTGTTCAAAAATTCAAATGTTTTGTTAAACATTTATCTTTTTGAACAGAAAATTCGTCCTTATACGAGTAAATTGAAAATTATTCTTTTATGTTGGAAAAGTCATATTTTTTGGTTGAATATTGACTTTTCTTGGTTTGAAAATGAACTTTTTTGTTGAATATTTAACTCTCTTCTAAAAAATTCGTTCTTTTTCATGAAAATTGAACCATTAGGTTACAATTTTATCTATTCTGTTGACAATTCGTATCTTTTGATTGAAACTCCAAGTATTTGTTTCTAAATGTAACTGTTTGGTTAAAAATTCACTTTTTCAATTCAACGATTTGATTAAAAATTCATCTTGTGATGGAAAATAAACTTATTTGTTGGAAAATTAATTCTTCGGTTTGAAAATTTAACTATCTTCTCAAAATTTCACCTTTTTGGCTTGAAAATTCAAATATTTGGTTGAAAATTCAACTAATATTTCGTTGAAAATGCAACTGTTTTTGGTTAAGGTTTAATTTCTTTTATTTGAAAATTCGTCTTATGTATTGAAAATTCATCTTTTATGGTGAAAAAGTAATCTTTTTTGTTGCAAATTTATCTTTCTTGGGTTAATAATAACTTTTTTGTTAAAAATTCAACTGTATTCTAAAAAATTGTTTTTTGCTTGAATTTTGTTAATTCAGCTATTTAGTTGAAAACTCATTTTTCTTTTTTAAAAATCTTTTTTGTAGAAAATTCAATTCTTCAGGTTGGTAATTGAACTTTCTTAACAAAATTCGTCTTTTTTGGCTTGAAAATTCAACTATTTGATTGAAGATTAATTTTCTTTGTTGGAAAATTCGATCATTTGGTTGAAAATTCATCTTTGTCAACTATTTGTTTGCCTGTTTTCTAAACCATTCGACTTTTTAACTTGAAAACTCATCTTTTTTGTTAATAATTTGTCTTCGGGTTGAAAATTCAACTACTTTGTTGAAAATGCAATAATATATTTCGACTTTAAATCTTAGAAATTCAAATCTCTCCATATTAAATATAATATTGTAGTTATATTAATTTTATTTAAAAGAATTTATTCCCCTATTTTCGTGAAAAATTACCCTATTTTCCCTGTTTCGGGGGCATTTTGGGCTGTCAAGTCTGAATTATTAATAAATGAAAAATTTCATATCCAAATATTACAGTTTCAAATTTAAAGCTTTAATTGTTGAGTAATTTCAAGTTTAAGCTGTTCAAACTGATTGTTCCTGAAATTCAAAATTAATTTCAATTACAAACTTCTCTTATTTGAAAACTTGAAAATAATCCAAGTTCAACAGTTCTGAAAGAAATACTTTAGACCGAGATTCAGAATCCTTCAATTTGAATGACTATTGTTACAAAATTGTTTTGACTTCAAGTTTATTTTTATGGTGCAAAGAACATTTGAAAATCAATGAGAATGATGTATTCTATATTCCTAAACAAAAAAAGTTATTATTTCAGTCATTTAGTATTATATTTTTATACGGCTAATGCGACTTTTTTTAAGCCTTCTAGTCGGTCCGAGCCCTGAACTTCAGGAAAAATTATGTGCTTTTTTTAAAGCTTAGAATGATAAAAATCTGTTTAAAAACATACGAGCAACAGAGAAGACTCATCCACACATCCGCCTTTTTGTTTTCCAGCTACGTAGTTATCGCAGTCACTTATAAAATTTTGTATCTTCTTTAGCGTGAAGACCGCATTTTGCATCGCATCATCAGAAAATTCAATACCTAGTAATTTAAAAATGAATTACCTCTGATGCCTGACCTAGTCCTATTTTCTGGCTTCATATCGTTACCTCTTCTGTAATTTGTCATCAAGCATAACAACCTGAACTGATTAGCGGTATATTTTTCAAGAAAAGTTCCTATGCTGATAGTATTCTTCAAACTTTTTGACATCTTCACATCTCCTTTTGCGTACAAATGCCCAGCATGTATCCAGTAGTTAATCCACTGATCCGTGTCGTGATAAGAACACGATTGAGCTTCTTCATTTTCGTGATGTGGAAAAACTAGATCTACTCCACCACTGTGAATGTCGATATTGTTTCCGAAAATATTGCTAAAATTGAAGAATTATAATTACTAATTATATTATATTAATCTGACCAATTTATTTTTATTTTATTGAAATTAATCAAGTATAAAAATCTAGGTATTTTAAATTTAAACTTCTCGAAAATATACCTAGCCATCGCACTGCATTCTATGTGCCATCCTGGTCTTCCGTTTCCCCACGGCGATTCCCAAAAGGGTTCGTTCTTTTTCGATGCTTTCCACAATGCGAAATCGGAAGACGATTTTTTATCTGCATTCGGTGTTTCCAATTGTGCTCGATTAAACTTCCCATACTTGCCGTATTTTAATGTATCAAAATATACAGAGCCTGGAAAAAATTTAATTTCTAACAGATCGAGGGGTTGATATCTTAAAATCTGGTGTAAAGCATTCGCGAAATCTGAAACCTTTTAAATCTTCCTGAAATATTTGGGAAATCTTTTGACTTCTTTCAAATGTTGGTGAAATTTTTGAAAACTTTGTGAAATCATTAAAATCTTTTTAACTTTTTTGAAATATTTTATAATTATCTTTGTGAAATCTTTGAAATCATTTGAAAATTTGTTAAAATCTTTTGAAATCTTCTGAAATGTTTGAAATTTTGCGTAATATGTTGAAAATTTTGTAAAAATTCTGAAATCTTTGAAAGCTTTGTAAAATATTTTGAAGTCTTTGTGAAATTATTGAAATATCTGTGAAATATTTGAAATTTTTTTAAATCTTTGTGAAATATTTGAAATATTTATGAAATATTTTGATATCTTTGAAAACTTTGTGAAATCTTTTTAATTCTTCTGAAATCTTCGACATTTTTCATATCTTTGATAACTTTGAGAAATATTTTTACATTTTTAAAAACTTTGTGAGATCTATTTAATTCCTCTGAAATCTTTTTAAATTCTGCGAACTCTTGGTGAAATTATTGAAATACTTATAAATCTTTCAAAATTTTGTGAAATCTTTTTAATTCTTCTGAAATCTGTGACGTATTTGTGATAGCCTTGAAATTCTTTGAAAACTTTGTGAAATCTTTGAAATTTTTGTGAAATCTTTTAAATGTTTGTGAAATCTTTAAAAAAAATTGTCAAATCTTTTTAATTGCTCTGAAATCTTTGTGAAATCTTATAAATCTATTTTGAAAAATTCGTGAAATCTTTTAAACTTTATGAAATCTGAAATATTTATGAAATCTTTGGACATATTTAAAAACTTTGTGAAATCTCTTTAATTCTTCTGAAATCTTTTAAATCTTTATAAAATCTTTGAAAACTTTGTGAAATGTTTTGAAATCTGTGAAATCTTTTAATCTTTCTGAAACCTTTGTAATCTATGAAATTATTGAAACCTTTATCTTATGAAATCTAATCACATCTTTAAAAACTTTGTGAAATCTTCGGTGAAATATTTGTGTTAGCTTTGAAATTCTTTGAAAAATCTTTTGAAAGCTTTGAAAACATTGTGAAAATTTTTTAAATCTTCTGAAATTTGTTCAAATCTTTGAGAAACCTTTCTTCAATCTTTGTGAAATCTTTCTGAAATCTTTGTGGAATCATTGAAATCTTTCGACATCTTAAAAAAATTTGTGAAGTCTTTTTAATTCTTCTGAAATATGTAAGAAATGTTTCTTAAATCATCGTGAAATCTTCTGAAATCATTCCAGTAATTCGGGAATCTTCGTGAAATCTTTGAAATCTTTTGATATCTTAAAAAACTTTGTGAAATCTTTTTAGTTTTCTGAAATATTTTTAAATATTTGTTAAAATCTTTGTGAACTCTTTCAATATCTTTGAAATCTTTAAAAATTTTGTGATATCTTTGACATCTTTAAAAACTTTGTGAGATCTTCTGAAATCCGTGAGAAATATTTCTTATATCATCGTGAAATCTGTTAAATCATTTGAAATCTTTCAAATCATTCTGAAATCTTTGTGATATCATTGCAATCTTTTCGAAATCTTTTGAAATCATTAAAAACTTTGTGAAATATTTTTAATTCTCCTGAAATCTTTTGAAATATTTATTAAAATCTTTGAAAACTTTGTGACATCTTCTAACATCTGTGTGAAATATTTCTTAAATCGTCGTGAAATCTTTTGAAATCTTTCAAGTCATTATGAAATCTTCGTGAAATCTGTTGACATCTTTAAAAACTTCGTGAAATCTTTGAAATCATATTAAAAATTTTTTGAAATCATTTAAGATCTTCTGAAATGTTTTAAATTTTGCGAAATCTGTTGAAAAATTTTGTAAAATCTTTGAAAACTTTGTGAAATCTTTTTAAAATCTCTGAAATCTGATGCACAATTAAAAAATGAGAGGTCAACCTCTAGTAAAACGTTTATAAAAAGGCGAAAGATAATTCTGAATCGCCAGAGGCAACTTCTGCTAATATCTGCAAGTAACTAGAATATAAAATATCTCGTACCGTCTTGAGCTACATACGCTGCACCTTTCTTAATAATTTTATCGACGAATTCGATAATCTGTGGTATGTGATCCGTTACTCTGCAGCTCATATAAGGAGTTGCAACATTCAAAGACTTCATATCTTTAAAAAACTCTTCTTCGTAAAACTTCGTCACGTTTTTCCATGGCTGATTGGAGTCTACTGCACGTCTAATTATTTTGTCATCGATATCGGTCAATCCCATTATGAGAATTACATCGAGATTAAAAAATTCAGACATTATTCTCCGAATCGTGTCAAACCTCACGTATGTGCTAAAAACAAGAATATCAAATAGCAGTTTTTAGTTATAGGAAACTAACTTTTTCGCTCCCGAATTGAGTCTAAAAAATAACTCAATAAAACTTGAAAATAATTCTCTTTAATTAATGTAATTAATCAGTGCTGGATAAGCTAACTTTTTTTAAGTAACTAGTTTCAGTTACGTTATTTGTGAATTAACTAGGTGAAGTAACTTCAAGTTACCTACAAACTTCCTTTTTTCAGTTCCTCAATTTTATAATTTAAAAATCAAAAGAACTAAGATGATCATTCATAAAAACTTAATTTAAAAAGAATTAGGCATTAGTCAAAGTAAATTAAAAATGACAATATATTTTGGCAAGTCAACAACAGCATATATTTAAAATAACATTCAAATTGAGTAATATGTCACTCTGGATATCCTGCCCATGATATCAGATTCTGAACGGATTTTGTTTTTCCGCATTGTTCGGCGCCAGAATTACTTGTTTCGTTGGCTTTATTTTCATCAACCATTAAAAATTATTTTTCAAATTGAATTTCAAGTTTAAATCACGACTCACGTATTTAATCCTAGCAATTCTATTCTCCCGTTTCACAGTACTATGCAAATCATAACTTTCGCTTTAAATTCCTAACATTTCAAGTAAAAATATTGCATCTTCAACAAAATAGATTACTTTTTAACAAAATAGTTGAATTTTCAACGAAAAATTTGAATTTTCCATAGAACAGCTGAATTTTCAACCAAGAAAGATTTCTCAGTCACATTTTTCAACCAAATAGTTATATTTTTAACCAAAAAAGATGCAATTTTTTTACCGGAAGAAATTGATTTTCAAACCAAAAAAAAAAACACTTTTGAACAAAAGAGTTGAATTTCTAAGCCAAAAGGGTGAATTTTCAAGAAAAAAAGTTACTTATCTACCGAATAGTTGACTTTTCATACCAAAATATTAATTTTCAACAAAATAGTTAATTTTCAACAAAATGTTTGAATTTTCTTCCATTTTCAAACCAAAATGACGAATTTTCTACAAAAGAATTAAAGTTACAACAAAAAGGGTAATTTTTAACCAAATAGTTGAATTTTGCACAAAATATTTAGATTTTCTACCCAAAAAAAAAAAAAA
>CAKNYM010041566.1:0-48776 GCA_932195095.1 Andricus curvator
TAAATTTCAACGAGAAATTCATTGGTGAGCTCTGTATTGATCTTGCTACAGCGTTTTGAATATTGTAAAATCATGTAGGAAATTTTTCATTAAAAGTTCCAGGAGTTCTGGTGAGAGTTCTGTTCCTCCCCAAAGAGTTATATCGAAAAGTCCTATAGCGTTTTTCGATACCTAAGTCAATACCTAAGGCGATACCATAAGTCCTATACCGTTTTTCCATCACCATACGAATATTACGAATCGAAACTAAATTTACGTATTACGAGTACATACTTACTATCTTTCGCTAAAAGATTATTATGGCGCAAGCTAAACTTTCGGAATGAGCGAGGGTATCTGTATTAATGATGCGTGGTTGGGGAGATCGAGTTCGATCTTATGATCAAGTTCGTTTGCTTTTTAATCGCACTTTTCGTAATAGAGAAGGATTAAATCCTGTCTCAAAATCAACAATTGAAAGAACTGTAAGGCGCTTTATGAATCATGGATCTATCAAGGACCTTCAGAGAACTGGTCGGCCTAAATCTGCAGGATCTGAGGAGATGCAGATGGACGTAGCCCAAGCATTTGTTGAAAACCCACACCTTAGTTTACGTCGAGCTAGTGATGAGCGTGACGTTGCTCCTGAGACAGTGCGAAATATTTTAAAAAGCATTAATTTCCATCCTTACAAAGGTCATCTGGTCATCATAGGACAAATACTTTCGTTCTCCTTGTATCGAGGAACAATCAGTAGATGTTGTTTTCTGTTCAACGCCGAAGTATTGATCCTATCGGTTATCTTAATTTCAAAAACGTCTTGCTTCACCAAAATGCTATTAATCTTAATAATGGACAGAGTTTGCATACGCTGACCAGTCATCAAAGCCAGTAGGGTAACTAACTTCTTTGACAACATTTCTAATGACATTGTATAATTTTTACCCAACTAAGACAAGGTCTGATCGCACTTCGGTTGAGTAGGCCTTACTTTAGTCACACCCTTAAAAAATCTCTTTATTATCAAATTTTGACCTGCCTCTGCCCCTACTCATAACGATATCGCCGATCTAAGGCTATTTAGAGAACCAAACTTCGCTCCTTTCTCAAATTCATATATTATAAACGCGAAAATATCCTTAATTGAACAACAAAAAGGATCAATAGATTTACGATGGAAAAACGCCCACCATTTCTTCAAGTCACAATCGTATTGTTTAATCAAGGACTCGCTTAATGAAAAAATTAAAATTTGTATTGATTCCAAAGGTACTTCCCTCCGTTCAAAACTTTTCCGGATAGTACCGCGGCAACCAGGTTAAGCTTCTTACACAAGGGGTGAGGATCCCTATTTGGAGAAAATAGTGAATTAATATTTGGATTCAAAATAGCGGGTTCTTCCACTAGCATGGGAGAAAATAGAGGGAAATAAGCTTGGGATGGCCATTGTGGAACCACTAATATTCCCCTCGCTCCCTCGTTTTTAACCTTCTGAAGCACTCCTAATATGATAGAGAACGAAGAGAAAGCGTAGAAAAAAAAATTCTGTAATGAAACTGTGAAAGCAGCTATCGTCATACTATCTGGATCTCTAAGCCAATCACTGATTCCAATCTACGGAATTCATGATCCGCTTCTGTATTACCCTTGGATTTAATATACGATGCGAACACCCAAATATTTCTATGCACACACCAAGACCAAAGGGAGCACGCGGGTTCATTGAGATTTTCAAATCGGATTTTGACGAGTTTTGACGCACATGTTTCTGAAAAATCTTTTCACGAGTCGTTGATTCTGAATCGATTATGAGTATAGCAAGTCACTGATTCCTCCAGTGAACGGCCCCTCGGTATTGAAGAGGGTGGCATGGCTAGAGGTTGCGAGGGATTAGGGGAAAAATATTCTAATTATGTATTTTATATTTTAAATAAGACTTTTATTTTATCTAGTAGAGTCGTACATATCTGTATATTTCCTCAAAATTTTTTTTTTAGCACAAATCTTTCACTTGATTATTATCTTTGTCACTTGTCCAATCGAGATTTTATTGGACCTTCAAAGATCTTAGGTAGTATACCTTTTCCGGGATGTGCACACTGGTCTGTAAAACAAGTTCCTTTATAAAACACAATAGACTATAGGAAGCAAAAGAAGCGTCAAAGCTAAAAAATTGTTGTACAAAATTAAGTAATGATACCAGTGATCAATCTGCTTCATTGTATGTATGAAAAAATCATAAGTTTGTTAAACCCTTATATGAGTTGATGACTAAATTACAGAATTATCCTATATTTACTGGAAATAAATGCCGAATCTTCTGACGGGAAGTTAGGACTTTGATGTACGTTTTTACATTCATACTGTATATTTGTTCTCAAGCCTTCTCCAATTTGAATTCATGATTTTGTGATGCAAGCATCTGTAAATCAAATTAATGTTCGTAATTAGCCATTTTCCATAAGCACACAGCGTTTACACCAATGAAAATATATAACTACGTACACAAAATATTATGTGAAATTGTTAATTTTAATATAATGAAAAAAGAGTTTTTTGATGGGCTGAATACACTAAAAAATCATCAAGTGTTTCTCTATTTATGAATAAAGAAGGTCGAGTAGGAAGATTGAGCCTACAAAAATTACATCGTTTAGTTGTAGAGGAAGGAGTATGGTCTTTTTTTGGATACAGAATATAAAAATAACGTTTTCCTTTTATGCAAAGAAAAGAGGAGAGTTAATTGAACATTATTTATCGTAATTGACATTTTGATTCAAATGAGTTTGAGAAAAAAATATTCGGAATTAGACTCGACCCTTTTGGTTGTTTCGGGGTTTGAATTATGTCTGAGAAACAACCTGGCGTCCAACTAACTAAAGTTACGCAACTTCTAATTTCGATAGTGGAGATGCGGAGCAACTGCCTTCTAAAAATGACACCGGCTCCCAGTAGAACTGCGGTAAATCACACCTTTGGCCACGTCTCACGACCGTGAAATGGGTGGCAACAGGGCACGACGAAATCACAACGACAGGCCGGCGTCACCCTCTTGTGTCTTGAGGACACGAAGCGACCCAAGAAAGGCAGCTTTCTGCATCCATCTCGAAAGTACCTTGGCATATTTTTGGCACGCGGGTATGGCTTTCAGGTTACGAACCAGTGATAGTTTCGCACCTCCGAGAGCACCCATCACAAGGACAATTAATTCAGCTGAATACTTTGGGTACAATCTTTGCAGCTCCCTTTCAAGGTTTTGATACCTTTCCTCCTTTTCTTTCTCCTTGGCAGTGATATCATAGAAGGCCAGATCCCAGAATTCGATCACCAATATAGTTCGTTTCTCGAAGTGTGCAATGGAGACTTCTGTGCGAAAATCGTAGTTCCGGAAAATTTGGCACTTCTCGTTTTGGAAAATTAATTCTACTTTCCTCGGAGCGTTCGGCAGGGCGAGGTCGCGGCCAACCCCATAAGAGCGACAAAGATGGTAATAAAGCACTCTCAGGTCCGCCTTATGTAGCTTTGTAAAAGAACGCTCCTTTGCCAATCATCTCGTGCTTCCTGATTATTTTTAAGAGAGGATCTTTCTCCTTTGCAAGGATGTAAGCTGTACTTAGAACAATTCAGTTATAAAGATATTGGAGATTCAGAAGTCCGCGTCCGAATTGACGGCATGAGATGTATAATCGCGGAACGTACAAATTGATATGCAAGCTCTTAGGCATAAGCATGATCTTACGCGTGGCGATATCAAGGGCCCCCAGGTATGTATAGGTCTCTTCATTGTCAATATGTCTAATAACACTTATATCCACAAGCTGAAGGTCATCGGGAACGCCAATAATCTTTCCTTTCTTCAGATGAATCTGGGCACACTTGTCCACTTCAAAGTCCATACCAACCTCTCATGTGTACTTCTTGACCATAGTTGGAGCAGGTTGTAGTTTGCTTGCACCAGACGCATAGATCTTCAGGTCATTCATCTAAAATACATAAGTGATCTTATGCTCGCGATGATTAATGTCGCCGCAGAAGTATCCAGGAAAATTTTGTAGTGTGAGAGATAGAGGCAGAAGTGTGATTCAAAAAAGCAGAGGGCTCATGGTATCGCTGTCACCCGATAATTTCCAGATGAGATAGTAAATCTAGTTTTCCAAAGGGGCATCAATCTCTCTATGCATCTCACTATGTGTGGATAAAAATTAAAGCTTTCCAACAGACAGATGATCAGTCTATGAGAGCCACGTGTTTCGTACATCTCTCTCCACGCAGGCTCAACTCTTCGAACAATTATGTTGTTTAGGGCAGCGGTAAAGATCTTATACAGCGTGTTAAAAGAAGTTATTGGCCTGCAATTCTCCGGGTTGGACAAGTCGCCTGTTTTCGGTAGGAGTATAGTGCGTCCTAACATAAGCCACTGTGGAATGTGGGCTTCCGAATTTAAATATGAGCTTTTTTCACCTCTTCAGCAGTGATTAATGAACATTCCTCCTCATATGTTATGAGGCTGTCGCGAAACTCCTCGAAGCGTCTGATATTATCAGTATCTTCTTTCAGCTCCAATGTTTTCAGGAACTTGTATACCTCTCTCCAAAAAGTGTTTACCTTGTTGAACTTGGATGAATTTTTGATAGAAACAGGAAGATCGCTGAAGAGGCGCGATGAGTCAGCGAGAAACTGTTGATTTTTCCTGACCATCTCTCCCTCTTCTTTATTCTCCTCCTTGCGTTAGATAACATCCGTATTTAATTAACAATATGCTGGTTAATTGTCAGCAGCTTTGACTTGTTCAGTGTGTGACTGTAGATCCTCAGTTCCTGAGCGAACTTTCGAACCCTTCCGTGGACAGTCTGCCAAATGTTATGTAGTCAATCACACACTGAACACGAGATGCATTCTGTGTTCCCATCCAATCTTCTTGTTCAGTTGATGCAAGCGACTGTTGGCCTTTTGATCCATCGTCAGATTTAGCCGAAGCTCTAGCATCACCATAAGCTGAAGAATTGATGGTCCAGAGGTCGGGCTCCTTCGGATATCTACCTACTTGTCCTGAAATCGCGACCATCTCTCAGAAGGTTCCTGCTTTCCCCGGTTGATCTTAATGTTGCTTCCTACTCTTCGTTTGCGGCTTTTTCATATAGCGGTTGGAGAAGCGATCCACGTACAGATTCATTTTTCCGGAGGTAGTCAGCTTGATTTTGCAAAGACTGATGTGAAACGTGCTGAAGCTCTGGAGTGTTTCTGGCACCACAGAGTGTGCATACGCGGCCATAAAGCCCCCGTGAACAGGGATAATGCTGGCATCGTAGCACTCTAACAATTTATCCTAGAGTTGATTCGTTCACTCAATGTGGGCGTTCTGCCGGTTCGTAGTCGTCTTTCCATCTGAATTATTTTCAGCAGCCCAAACTCTATGGTGATCGGCACTGTTTGCCGACCCATTGTCGGGTGCTCTGCGCGCTCAATTGTTTTGAACCGCATCTACAACTTTTTTGTGGTTTGGTGGTGTCGCTGTTGTTCCCACGAACAGCTAAGGAAAGGGTTCGTCCGTCGTTGTAGAGCCCCGCATGCCTCACATAGCGTGCGCATAATTTTTGATATACTGATGTATTTTTTATTACTGTAACGTCTTTAATAAAACAGCCATTTGATGGCCCACGTTGTTTGGAACTAATCAAAATCGAAACTGCTATACTGAAAGTAATTATAGAGGAACGAAGGAGCATGCAAAATTAGTTGTATGTATACCATTGAGCCATTTCCCTTTCAGGGTAGGCGTGACACTACCCGATTCGGGTAGGGTTTCTAGGTGGATAGTTTTCTTCTAGTTATAAATAACTACAAGTGTGGGCTCACCACACCCACGATGTGCCAACAGCACTCAGTATTCTTGAGTGGTCACCCATCCAAGTACTAACCGCGTCCAGCGCTGCTTAACTTCAGTGATCTGACGAGAACTGGGTTTTTCAGCGTGGTATGGCCGTTGGCCATACAGTTAACATGAGTTATATAAGTGAAACACTAGAATCAGTTTGCGAGATAAACCGAAGGCTCAAAAGTGAATAATTACAATTTTTCTAAATCTACAAAAAAATTATTCTGTCATAAAGTCAGTCGGAAACTAATAGCGCAAAAATTAATACATGCCTTTTCAAGAAAAAATATTTACAAATTGTTTAAACAATTTTTTGCAAAAATGCGAGACATGGAAAAACTTTTCACGATTCGATTCGATTCAGCTGTAGCATGAAAAAAACTCCACTGAATCGTAGTGTTAGTGGGGCTCATTTATTTCTCTAAAGGCGGTGTGTTCAGTACGTCAGGTTGTTACGATACTGGGGCAAATTTTTTTCAAGTTTCACCCTGCCCGCTTATTTTCAATAATTCATAACTTCTACTACAGTTATCCAATTTAAATTTTATATCTGGCTTTTAAAAAGTTTTTTTTTTATGAAAATGAGAATAAAAAAACCATTTTGTATACAAAATTAATTTGACCTTAGTTTTTAAATTTTTATAGCTTCTTGGAGTATTTTTTCTAAATGCGACCTTCTTGATTTTCCTCAAAGTAATTTTAAAAGAAGTTGCCGCACACAGGATTTTACGCACACGGATGCCACGCGCTGCCCAGTGTTTTGGATTATGAATTTATAATCAACCACAGCTTGTATTTCTTAACCAATTCGAAAGATTTTTTTTAGAACTGCTCAGAATGAAATTCTTAAAAGAATTGTGGTCTGCGATTTGTTAATTTTTTTACAGAGCAAAAATATACTGGGTGTCCCAGACTCAAGTGTCTGGACTTATATAGCTGTATAAAAATAAAAAAAATGAATCGAAAATTCCTTTTCCAAAAATCAATTGAAGTTTTAGTTAGCACAACTGTCTATACCGCGTTACTAATTGGTCCAGCTTGAATATTTTATAACTGAAAAACTAAAACTTCAAATGATTTTGTGAAAAGGAATTTTCGATTTATTATTTTTATAACGCCAGATAATTGCGGACAATCAAGTCTGAGACACCATGTATGAACAAATAGAATGACAAAATTGACCATTTCAGCTTTGTGAATTTTTATCATAAGAAAAATACTGTAAGAAACTCACTGTTAGCCGGAAATATTGCACCTGCACTCATAAAACAGAAATAATTCCAATAACATTCAACTCAATTACTATAAACAATTTTTAGAAACAAATTTGTACAAGAGTTTTTTTCTCATAGAAGAAATTGTTCGTTTCACCCTAGTTGCTAAGATTTTTCATAAGAGTCATAATTTGTAACGAAAAATTGGAATAAGTTAACATTTACTGTTTTTAAAAACATTCCTATTCACAAATTCTCAATAAATGAGATTTCCTCATAGTTAAATTGATTCTTCTGACTGAAAGGGATTCAGAGTTGTCTTCAATGGCTGCTGTTGGGAAGAAAGGGTGGTCCGCCAACTCGTTTACAAGACCGAGGGTTGAGATCTTGGTTGCCGAACCGACTATCGGTGACTCGCCGTTGGACACGGTGGTATCTATGCCATGGAAACGCTTTAGGGGAGCCTTTGTCAAATTGGATGAAGAACGCGAGTGAAAACTCCTGCAGGCGGCTCACATCAAGATTGGCTGGGTCTTCTGTAGGGTCCGGAAAAAAACGGAGACAAAGCCATGTTATTGATGCCAAGAACCCACATCGAAAGCAATACCTCCACCTACATTTCGGGAGCGGCAGATCAGGAGACAGAATCCAGGGGAAGTCCTAAAAGGTTAAGAAAACAGCAACCCTCTTAAGTACAGAGAAAGCGGTCTGCCAAAAAAGGAAGCATGGTGGTTTTTAATGGGTGGAAATCCCACATGCTCGGAAAGTGCAGATCCTCCCGAGTTTACAATGGTCATTGTCATTGTCACTGTCACTGTCATTGTCATCTTTTTTTATTGTCCTCATTGTCGTAATTCTCATTGTTGTCATTGTCATTCTTACTATCAGTCGCATTATCATCATTTTCATTTTTGTCGTCATTTTCATTGTTGTCGTCGCTGTCATTGTTACCTGGGCTTCTTGTTTCGGAGGAATGGCGCAGTGGATGGTCACATAAAAGAGAGAGTGAGGAGGGCAAATGTGGTGATGAGGCAGGTGTGGGGGTTGGGAAAGAAGTTATTAGCAGATGATTTTGGAAGGAGAATGAAATTGTTTGACTCACTAGTGATGAGTGTCCTATTGTATGGAGTAGAGGTGTGGGGGTGGAAGGAAAGCGAAGAGGTAAATAGGACAGGGGAAAGGTATATAAAGTGGACACTGGGGCTGGCAAGGAACACGCCTAATTATATTGTCAGGAGGGAGACGGGGAGAACGAGTGTAGGAATTCTAGCGGGGAGTCGGGCGTGTAAGTATGAGGAGAAATTTTTGGAAGAGGGGGGAAGTAAGCTGGTTAGGGAGTTTTGGTGGGAGAAGGAGAACAGGAGAGGGGGTGGGAAGATGGAGGTTGAAAAGAAAGGTATTTTAGAACGAATGAACTGCAGATGGATGAAGTGAGAAGGATGCATGAGGAAGGAAGGCAGGTATATGAGTTGGTTCAGAAAAACAGCATGGAGAGAGAGAAGACAGCAGGGGAAGAGAGAATAAGAGAGACAAGGTTTAATGGGAACTATGTTTGGATTATGCCAAGGACGAGAGCGTAATATTTGTGTGAGAAAGGAGAAAAAGGAAGTCAGGAGCTTATAGCGAGGATGAGATGTGGGTGCATGGAGGGTTATAATAGGTTCTGGCTCGCTAGGGAAAAGAGTATGTGTGAACTATGTGGGAAGGGGGAGGCAAGAGTGTAACATTGGTTGGAGGAATGCGTGGAGGTGGAAAGGAGTGGGATAAGCATGGAGGTACTGATGCATGAAAGGGGGGACAAAAGGGCAGTAGCATGGGTGAAGGGAGTCTTGCGTAAGATGGAGAAGAAGAGAAGGAAAGAGGAAGAGGAATGGAGAAGGAAAGATTGTAAATAGAGGAGGCAGTAAATATAAGTAAATGTAAATATTGTAAATAGTAGATAAGTATTAGGGATTAGCCGCGGAGGCAGAGTTTGGTAAGGCGAGGCAAAGTAAGGAAGTACGGACATGCATGCGAGGCGAGGCGAAGCGAGGAAGGCAATGCGATAAGAGCGAGCGGCGTTAGAGATAAGGTGTGGAAGGATGTTAGTTTTAAGGGTTAGTTTTAAGAAAATTCTGTAAAAGAAGTGTAAGCAAATCAATTTTTTTAAGGCCAGCAGGCTAAAAAATAAAAGTTTATCTACGCTGTCATTGTTGCCGTCATTTTCATTGTTGTCGTAATTGTTATTTTCATTGTTATCGTCATTGTTTTTATGGCCATTGGTTGTTTTCTTTGTAATTGGTAGTTACCTCTGTCCTCGCTGATGTCGTTATAGTCATTGTCGTTCATCGTTTTCCCTGTCGTTGTCATTGGAATTGTCTCTGCCGTTGATGGTTCTCGCTATCGTCGTTGTTGCCGTTATTGTCATTATCGCGGATCCTTGTCACTGTCATTGTTGTCTTCATTGTCATTGTCGTTGACAGTTATCGCGAACGTTGTCGTCGTTGTTGTCGTTGCTGTCGTGATTAACGTTGTTGTCGGCATTATCGTTGTCGTTGATAGTGGGCGCTGTCGGTGCCCTTGTCTTTATAATTTTCTGTTGCTATTTGGAATTATGAAGTTTAAAAATTTGACGTTTAACGAGATCATTCATTGGACACAAAAGTCCAAAAGCCTGCATAAATATTATACTCAATTCCAAGTATCATTTTTTTTACAATACAAGCTCTACCCAGTTTAGCTGAAATAAAATAGAATCCAATTTACAGTGTTCAAATTTCAAAAGTTAGAAAATTGGCAACGTTTATGTTCAAAATGTTAGAATTGTTGAAAAAAGTTAGAATTTCAAATTTGCCAATCTTTAACGTCTATTTTCGATTGTTATCAAGTTAACATTGAATTAATCCATAATTGCACAATTTTCAATACTCTTAATTTCAAATTGGTAGCATATATTCTAAGTTGAATACATTTAATTTTAAGGTCTTCGAAATTAGATAGTGTTTCAAAATTATATATTAAAAATGGTATTATTCACAAACTTAAAAACTTGGTATTGAACCATTTTACATTCAGAATTTGAAAAATTTATCTTTCTAAATGTAAGGGTTTCAAAATTGTACACTAGTCGGAAATTGATGGTACGACCAGCGCGAGTACAATTGAAAATTACTGTTGACTTTGAAAAGTAATTACTAGTTCAAAAAGGAGCGAGAAACTTTTATAAAACTAATCCAGATATTGTTGATCTTTTGAAGAGAATATACCACGTGAGAAATTAAAAAAATGCAAGAATTTCTCCAGATACGACTAAAAATGTCCAAGCGTTTCTGCACCGAGTTTCAGTCGCTTAAGCAGCGAGTCCTTGGGAACCGGTGAATATTTCTCAAGTTTTACTTGCTGAGATTAAAGACGAAATTTCAAAGATTACGTCCTTTCAATTTCAGTTTTTCCCATGAGTTTCCTAAGTCACAGCATGAGTTGAAGTTGAGGAACAAAATCTGAAAAATTCTCGGCGATCACAACTCTTGTGGCCGATAGCGGTACTCGCCGACTGAAACTTGACATTTGATACTTGAAAATTTTTAGTCGTATCTCGAGAAATCGGAGAGATTTTTTAAGTTTTATTGGCTTAAATTAAAGATGAGATTTCAAAGACTTCGTGGTAGAGATTTCAGGTTTTGCTACAACTTTCCTAGATCATGCCACAAGTTGAAACCGAGGGACAAACTTTAATAAATTCTTGCATTATTTTAAACTTCACATGTGACGCATTCGACGCGTAATTTAATAAGCTTCCCAACGGTTTTTTAAACAAGTTGCTCGCTCCTATTTTGAAAGAAGATTAAAGGATAAAGAAATTAATATTAATTTTTCTATTTAGTGTTTCAAGCATGCAGAATATAACATATATTGTGATATTTATCAATTGGAAAGATTCCATGCGTAATAAATCTAGAAATTGTAAAAAATATTGAAATCTGAGATCAACAATCTTCCTCTTTCTACTCTATTTATTTTATAGAGCAAGTTAAGCTTTGTTATCGGATGGAAGTCATGAAATTTTGTAATTAGGTATGGCAGTAATTTATGGAGACCTTGCCCACACAAACTTCTTGAAGAATCAGAATACATTACTCTATCATTGAGTCTTGAGTCATCATTTAAAAATGAAGATTATTACAGGCTTTCTAGTATTTACATTCGTGGGGTTCCTTTATTTTACAAGTAAGTATATTGTAATAGTTAAATTATTATTCAAAACGAATATTGCTTTATAATTATATAAATTAAATACAAATACGAATATTTCAGGATGGCAACTAAAAATCTTAAGAAAAAAATCTTGTTTTTAATACAAAGCACCTGAAATATAAATTGAAACATACAAAATTTGTCAATATAAAATCAGCAGACTTATATTATATACATGTTTCTATACTGCCAAAACGCAACTATATTCACTCGATTTAGGTTACGTTATTTAAAATACCGAAATTGTGAAGAAACTTTTTCAGTACGCGTAATTTAAAAACATAGATTATTCGAATCCTGGTGCATCTTATGTAAATATTAAAAAGCAGACGGATAGAATATGTTATAGCAATTTTGTTTTCAATGTTGTTCCAATCTGTCAAAACGTAACGAAAAGGTATCAAAAGATTCGGTACTTTTTGGATTACGTAACGTAACAAAACGAAAGTTTCGGACGGGTCACTGCAAAAATTTTGTAAACAAAATTTTCCTTTACGATAATTTCTTAATTTGAAATTACGCGTCGTAACAAAATAATTTCAGACCTTGGCAAGTTACGTCGGCCATCTGATATAGGACACTATACCCGACGTTAAAATCAAATCCCATTTCAAAAGGAAAATTCTTATTATTACTGTTTTAAAAAAACACACACAATTTTAAAACAAACCGAAACAAATTTTTCGTTCTTGAAGTCTTCAACAGTTAAATATTTTCGTATTCTGCGCACCAAAATACATAAAACATCATGCCTGATCTTTTTCGAGACGATTTCAATAACAAGGGTTATTTCATACCGGATAAAGCTGATTTTATAAGGAATTTTCCGCGTCTAGGGGAAAATCCTGACGCGCTCGGAAAAAGCTGATGTCAGATTCGTGTTCAGCGCCCTAAAATACGTAAAAATATCATGCCTGATCTGTTTCCAGATGATTTTATCACCAAGGGTAATTTATACCCAGAAAAGTTGATTTACTAGGGAATTTTCCGCATCTAGGGGAAAATCCTGAAATGCTGGGGAAAAACTGATGTCAGATTTGTGTTTAGCGCCCCAAAATACACTGTTAGAAAAATCTCTACTAAATTTAGTATACATGTAATGGAAGCAAAAATGCACAACATGAAATTAAATTTAGTATACGCGTGTACTAAATTCAGTATAAATATACTAAATTTACTGTACGCTGGTATACTAAATTTAATTTCATGTTATGCATTTTTGCTTCCATTACATGTATACTAAATTTAGTAGAGATTTTTCTAACAGTGTACGTATAGGTACCATACTCTGCTCTCTCGCACAACCCACTTTTTTGTGGGCCTGTGTTATCAGAATTACGGAATTTAAATAAATTGTTCGACAAATATGTACCCAGTAAAAAGAAACTAATTGAGACGAATTAAGAAGAATTCGCCAGGAGCCCCCGTGAATCTTGCTTTGCGACAATCTCGAATTAGAGAAGGTGGTGAATTCGTGTAAATTCGTGAAAAGTGATAAAGTCTTCTAAATATCCTATTCTCCCGAATTCAGCGAAAAATTTTCAGGGGATCTAATTCATTTTAATGCTTCAGCACGAATTATTCTCAGTGTCTGCTCATTCATTTTAATTCGCGAGATTTTAAGTCAAGCCCCAATTCGTCAGAATTCGCCAGCGCGAATACAGTTAAAGACTGGCCTATTCAATCGAATTCGTAAACTATAACCAACGCGCTCGGTATAAAGGATCTGTTGTAAATAAATATCAATGAGTCCCGTAGCTCAGTGGTCGACCTCTAGACCTTATACACTTGAGATCTGGTTCGAGTCTCGAGGCATGCAATTTTTATTTTTTTTTTCGAAATGACCACGACCACGAATTAAGGTGAATTGACACGCATTCAATTCGCTCTGGCTCAATTCGTTTCAACGAATCAGAAAGCAGAATTCGGGCGAATTTAAACATGTTAATTCACCGCAATCATGCCGAATTAGTTTTTCTTACTGGGTAAGTACACTGTATCTATCTGGCAAATTTCTTTCTTTAAATTATACATTTTCCTGGAAATTCTATCGCATTCTTTAATTGGGTCGTCTGACTAACTACCCCGCTATTATTATTGGTCTTATTGCTTGAAAATGGTTATATAGGTTATTTATTTCTTTGCCAGTTATAAGTAAACTGGCTAGCGTCCAGCATTATTAAAATTACGCACTTTGAGCCCTGACAGCTTTAACCCAAGCCGCGTCAGGTGGGACAATTTCATTGCAAAGTCAAAATTAGGAATAAAACAAATTGTTCTGTCTCAAGGTCCAGATAAAAATTAAAGGACACAAATCATTCCTACTTTCAAGCAATTTTCTGGCCCTAGAAAGGACTGGTTTGTAATTTGTCCTAAAAAGGTATAATGGCTCGCTACCGAGTTTTACTCCTCGAGGTTGAAAACTCTGAGATAACTCGGATTTCGATTACTCTACTCCTGAACCTTCTTCATGGGTCTTGAGATGAGGGATCTAGTGATGCACGAGGAGACGATAATTTCTTGTTGATCGATTATTTCTGTTTGGTTTCGTTAACTACTCGCTGTAAAAATTATCGTCTAATCAATTGTTTTTCTTAATATCAGACCGTCTCCGGAAACGAGCGATTTCGATTGAATACCGACAAATCTCGGTTTTGACGTTTTCAAATGGCAAATGACACGTGTGCACAATAAAAAGGCTTGCTATCTAAGAAGGTTATAACCGTTTAAATGCATCAAGGTTTTTGAAAGATATAATAATATATACTATTACTGCAACCTCAATCAAGAATCTTTTAAATAGGTCGTTTTATTACCAAATTTATATACCAAATGTACAGTAAATGGCCTTTTCTAAAAAATTCTAAATATAATTTTTTGTTGTATTTTCGAACCTGCAGACTAAAAATTCAAAATAAAAAAGTAGAAAAATGGACAGTTTTTAGACAAACACTTGTCAAAGTTTCAATTTTACATGTATTTTAATAGAGAAATGATTCTTTTAGTGAAATGTTTTTTTCTCAAATCCTCTGATATATTTGGCTAAAAGTTTCACATTTTGGCTATTAGACTTACCAAAACAAAAGGTTTATTATATAAAGGTTCATAGGAAGCATTTCTTTGCAAGATGGGCGTTTGAATTCATGATTAGGGTAGTTTAGACATCCCTTAATTATCAAAACAAGGAAATCGATATTTCATACAGGATAAAGCACCAGATATTTTTTCATTAATACATTTATCAACAAACTCACTCTAAAACATACACAGGACGCGTCTTTTAGCAGGATTTGCATTAGAATTTATTGTCAGGGTAGTTTAATCATCCCTGAATGATAGATAATATAATAGGAATAAGAAGCTACGGGAATGTGTATTAATTGTTGTTTTTGAATCGTTTAAATATGGAAGGAAGGAAATCATTATTTCTAGGTAAGTGCAGTCACGAGAGATTTTTTGATTGTACTATTGGGAAATGTAATCACTTAAAAACACGGACCGGACACACGCCGCACTCTAAAAGAATAAGAATATTGGGTTTGTGACCGTTCCGTACTGAAGCAGGGACATCGATACTTATTAAAAACTTGAATTTGAAATCTCATCGTACGTTTATAGATAATGCGAATGAGCAGAAGTTTTGCTGCCATTTTATGATGAAATGTAAACTTGTAGATCAGAGTTTATTCTTCATCCATTGGTATCTCGGGCCCATTACTGGGATTTCCCTGCACTGGTCTCGCAGCATCGCCTAGCACGGAATTTAGTAGCAGCATTGTAGGATACCGAATATTTTGTTCGTTTCTCGCACAACCGAAAAACCACAAAACACTCGCAACATGTGCGCACGTTCCAAGAGTCCTAGCTCCTGACTTGCAGATACAATAGTAGCCAAGAACAGGACTTTCAGCCTCATCAGTTTGTTCGTTTTCGGCATCCTCGAGACTAATGTAGGCTATCCATGCTGATAATTCGTAGCGCTACGGAAGGGTGAAAAACCGCGGACTCTTATGATACCGGGATTGTCCTTATACGTATCCAATTGAAATACTTCTCCATCTTCCCTTTGTAATCTATACCATATTGCTGATGGATTGTTTGCATCATTGTGAACGCCTGCAGACAGGCTCTCAGGCATGAACACCATATTGCTGGCGGATTGTTTGCAACATTGCGAACGCCTGCAGACAGGCTCTCAGGCATGACAAACTTACTAACTGACTGTGAGATTGTTCTCAACATTGCAAACGTCTCGAGACAGGCTCTCAGGCATGACAACCATATTGCTGATGGATTGTTTGCAACATTGCGAACGTCTGCAGACAGGCTCTCAGGCATGGCAAACTTACTAACTGACTGTGTGATTGTTCTCAACATTGCAAACGTCTCGAGACAAGCTCTCAAGCATGATCATCATATTGCTGGTGGATTGTTTGCAACATTGCGAGCGCCTGCAGACAGGCTGTCAGGCATGACAGGCTTACTAACTGACAGTGTGATTGTTCTCAACATTGCAAACGTCTCGAGACAAGCTCTCAAGCATGACCACCATATTGCTGGCGGATTGTTTGCAACATTGCGAACGCCTGCAGACAGGCTCTCAGGCATGACAGGCTTACCAAATGATTGTGTGATTGTTCTCAACATTGCAAACGTCTAGAGACAAGCTCTCAAGCATGACAACCATATTGCTGGCGGATTGTTTGCAACATTGCGAACGCCTGCAGGCAGGCTCTCAGGCATGACAGGCTTACTAACTGACTGTGTGATTGTTCTCAATATTGCAAACGTCTCGAGACAAGCTCTCAAGCATGACAACCATATTGCTGGCGGATTGTTTGCAACATTGCGAACGCCTGCAGACAGGCTCTCAGGCAGGACAAACTCACTTACTGACTGTGTGATTATTTGCAACACTGCAAACGCTTCGAGACGGGCTCTCAGTCATGACACGACATAATGATGGTTGATTGTTTGCAATATTGCAAACGCCTCGAGACAGGCTCTCAGGCAGGACAAACTTACTTACTGACTGTGTGATGGGTTGCAACATTGCAAACGCCTCGAGACAGGCGCTCAGGCAAGACAAACTCACTTACTGACTGTGTGAGGGTTTGCAACATTTCAAATGCCTCGAGACAGGCTCTCAGGCATGCCTAACTTATTCACGATGACAGATTATGTATTTTGTTGTTTTTGTTATTTTGTTATTCAATTTTGCTTAAATTTTGATTAGAGTTTAACAAGATAACCTAGGCTCTAGTTTCCCTGGTCTCCGCATCACATGGGAGGTTAAATACTCATTTTCTTGCATTCTTATTTCCTGTTGTTCTGTGCTCGAAAAATTAAATCCCTGACAGGGGTTCTATGTTGTCATTAAGATGGGTTGCAGGTCTACAAACATCACACAGTTTATGAAGATTTATGGACATATCTCATCATGAGAGTCATGGACCTTTCGAAGGGCCAATTATCGTTGGTAACCTTGATGGCAAATATAAAGAACACTGTGTTTTTTTTTTCCTGAGCGACAAAGAATCATTCCTGGATTGCTCCGCAGCCAGATTCAGTTCTTGAGCTTATTTTTTAGATACGCAGATCCCATCATGCGAGCTTGTAGAGAAATATGCCATTGCCAGGGAACTATATTTCACTGAGTATCAGTTCGACTCTACCCAAGCTGTTTACGTCTCCCTCTTCGACTATCCTGTATTCACACCTCAGGAAAATCTCTGCAAGGAGCTCAACAGATACTCGTTTCCATATGTCAACGATTGGAGAAGGACACCTTGCTGGCGAGGAATATGCGCGTTTTATGTCTGACTATGACAGGTTGGGGCACATGCGTCTCACTCCACCCACAAAAAACACTTACGAGCTTCAGGCCCACTTACTACAGCCCATATCATGCAGTTTGGCGAAATACAGATGGTCGTCCTTTACTTCGCATTGTCTTCAATGCATCGTACAGGACTTCCTCAGGATCCTTTCTTGAATAATTTGTTTTTACACAGGTCCGAAACCGCAACGTGACCTTGCTGCCGTCTTGATGTGATGCGGATTTCCTTGAATTGTTTTCTTTGCTAATGTTGAACTGATGTATTGACAGATCAGACTTGGCGAAAGAGATGTCGATCTTCAATGTATCGTTTAGAGGAAACCAATAGCGGACGAACATGGTCACTGTCAGCTTCGGACCCTAACCTAAGGAATGGCATGTGCTCTGTATCTGCTAATTCGAGTGAGAAAAATATTTCTGTTGATGTCATATTATCAGGCGTGAGGGCCACAGTTCGAGACCGATGACCCAGTTCACGCTTCGGGAGCCGCCTGGGATCCTGTATCTGACGAATTCCGATTGCGAGCACCAGTGATCGAGAGTGAACGCCCGATCACTAAGAGGAAGGTTCTGGCTACTATTTCCTGGCCCCTTGATCCAGTTGACTGGCTGAGTCTAATCACTATCGTCGCGAAACTCCTGATGCAGGAGACTTAAGAGGCGACTTCTGTACATCTTCGTATCTTTCTTTAGGTGGGCCTTCGAAATGATTTGCTTTCGCGATTCCTGCGTTGTTTCCTCAGGGTTTATCCTTCCATTGACGTTTCGAGTCGTGGATCTCATCTCTAAATAAGCAGAACACATACAAAACAAGAATATAAATGGGATAGCTTGGGACAGGAACAGAAAAAAGGACGGAAAATAAAAATAGGATTCCAGAGTAAACTCGGGCGACTAAACCCCCATGGAGACTCCTCAAGTGCATTCGTGAAGGAAGTGTTATTCAACGAGCGGTCACAGGCCTCTTTGAGCACACTCTTACGTGTTGCACGTTAAAGTCACAATGCCACGTTGAAAGAATAGAAAGGGCAAATCAGGTAACATAAACAAGTATATTTTAAACAAAATTTTAAATACTATGTTCGAGGAAATTGCCTACGTTATAATAAAAAAATGTTTGAATAAGGAATTATTCTGTAGAATAATTATAAATGTAGGTTGTTGAAATGATTGAAAGACGATGTAGGATATATTTGAGTCCAGAGAGAGCTAAGAAACCAACAATGACCAAAAATGTTGATGACGCGATGCGTAGTTAGCCGAGGATCGAAGCATCAGTGAACTCAGCAGCTTGACGGTCCGGGTAGGAATGATTCCACTGATTTTTTTTAGCTTTTTAACAATCTTTATTAAATATAAAAAATGATTTGCACATGAAATATATTATACAGTAAAATCTAAGATGAATACTCTGGAAACACCCATTTCTCGATCAGAAATTGTATCCTATTATATAATCTATTTTTGATTTCGTTTACTATTCTTAGATATTTATCACAAAGAATTAAATCTCTCATAAGCGTTGGATAGAAAGTTGTGCATGAAACGTCCTACCTTTATAGAATAGGATCAAGCAGGGAACGCGAAGAGGGATGGCGGCGCGGCGACGCGGAGCGGCTGTCACATGAAAAGACGGGCATGCCAAGAGGCGATTGACCACTAGCGAAATATGGGGCAGAAAAAGCGGTGATTGTCCGATATTAAAAAACGGGGGCCGAAAACCGATGATTGGTCAGTATCGTAGGGATCGCGAACTGGACCATGAATCTCGCGATCATCTTGCTGGAACTTTTGATTGGTTTCTTTTTGTTTCTTTAAAGTGATTATTATGGTTTTTAAATTTTGTGTTACATACTAACAAGCGTTTGAAAAATTACAGAAAAAAATACTTATTTAGATCCAACCAATAAGCTTGAATTTATTACAATGGCTGTTATTTAACGTATTTAATTAATAAGCCATTTGATAGATTACATTGTTTAAAAGCAAGAATAATGGAAATTGCTATACTGAAATTAGTTAGGTAGAAGTTAAGAAGCATAAAAAATAGCGTGATGTATATTATCAATAGCTCCGTAATAATTTCATAAAAATGTATGTAACATTTTAATAAAACATATACATTTATAACATATATAAATTGCATTTTACGTCTGGGCCCCTTCAAAGAATACGTAACGCCTTTAGGGGGGGGGGGGGGGCACCAAGGGCGTTCCGCTAATTTTAAAGTTACATACACTTAATATAGAAAAAGCGTTGTGCAGGGGGGGGGGGGGTCAAGATTTTCAGAAAAAAGCGTTACGTAGTTTTTGTACGGTCCCTCGCAAATGTTAAATTGGTCAGTTACTAGTGAACGTAATATTCATGAATGTCAATACTTTTCTCATAGAATTGGGTGCAGATGGATTTCCAGATCTTCTACCAAACCACATTCTTATAGAAACGTATGGTGGTTCTACTTTTGGAGGAATTGTCGAGTACGACGGAATTGCTGGTATACCCTTGTGGATGAAACCTAGGAAAACAGCTATCACTCATCGGTTCTACTACGCTTATATACAAACGCCAAATAATTTCATTCATTATGTTACACATGCACCTCTTGACCCGAAAAATGTAGGGAACAGTCGTAATCCTGCTGACCATTTTCCAATCTTCGCTGATGTACTTATAGGAACTAAGAAATATTGGACATCAAAATCTTTCGAAATTTTCGATCCCAATAATCCATCTCCTCATACGAAACCAGACATTCGCATCTATATAACAGTACCAGAAGGCCCTATCTTTAGTGCAGTTTTAAAAACACGTCCTCCGCCAAAAAAAAAGAATTCTTTCTGGTTTTGGTCTTAAAATGGGATTCGGAATACAATCTCGAGTAGTACTAAATTATTAATTCACTAGTCTAAAAGGTCAACTGCTTTATATTGAGCTAATTTTATGAAGTTGTCCTGTTCAAAAACAGAACACCTCCAGTCTCAAGTAATACTCACAACAAAATTAAACCCTAAAAACAATTCTACTTTTTACATTTCTACAGTGATATAAAAAAATAAGGTAAAATATCCCATTTATGATTTCTCTCCTAGTATATCACTGGTGGAAACTCGAAAGCCCTCGGGTATTTCAAAGATATCGCAAAATATCCTAAGGATATCCCAATAATGTCTAAATTTTATATGTATATGCGAAGGATGTTCTCAAGGTATCTCCATTCTATCATTTTCTATGTTCCTGGACATTTTATAGATATATCGTCTGCAAATCATGTATTTCGATCGTATAAATAAACAAACTCATTATTCAATAATATGGAAGTATTATTTCCCCAAAAATGTGTTACAAAGTATATCAGAAGAAACACAGTGTAATCTTTACCCCGATTTCAGGGAACTCTCTACCTGCAAACAAAAATTACCTTTATATCGCAAAAATTATCCAAAACATTAGGTATGGTTACCATGTCAACATTATTGTTTTTTTTTTCAATTGCAAAAAATTCAACTTTATAGATTTGAAAATTCGGCTCGCACATGCGGTTGGGCCCGTTTAGGAAGAGGTCAATTTTTTATATTATACATTATACATTCTAATGTATTGAACACGCAAAATACAGAAATTAAAAAGTACGAAATTATCAATTCATTTCAAAATAGAACGTTTTAGACAATGGGTCAGAAATGACTGAATCATTTTTTCAAAAATGTTCGATTTAAACTTTCTTTACCTCAGAGGTTTTCCCAATATACCAACAGAAACTAGACCAAAACAATTACGCAGGAATCGCAAGTCTATAAAAGTGCTCTGCTTATAATTCTCTGGAAAAATCTTTTTCAAAATATCCTTTGATCATATTGAATATGAATGTTCTGACTTTACTAAGCAGAAGTCTTTCAATGTGACCTTTTCACTGATATAATATGTCTCTAGCAGTAACATTTAGAACTATGTCTGATACGAAAATTGTACAGAATAATGAACAAATTAAGTATGTTGTGTAGATCATTGATAGAGTAAGGTAAGGTTGATTCGTTACAGTGTCATTCATTAACGCATTATTCGATAGAATTTATCTACACGCAGAAAAAAGAACCTTACATTTTACTGAAAACCAAGTTAAATCTACTGATCTTCCAAGTACGTATATGGACAACACGGTAGTTCATTAAATGTTACAATTATAGGCAACTGAATTTGACTATCATTGATGGTTACCAGTACCGATTTTCAAGTGCTGCTGACCTGCGGAACAGTAGATTTTACCGATCCAGTCGCTATTCTGCACTGTTCCTCGATGCTGCAATTACGAATTATCATGTCACTTTGACGGATAATATAAACAGATCTAACTTATGTTAACGGTACAGACTATAGTTTGCACGGCTCTATAAATTGTAAAAAAATATTGCTAAAAAATAATTAATAAATAAACACACGGTTAATTCTGACATATATTTTCGGATATGTATGTATGTATACCATTAAGCCATTTCCCTTTCAGGGTAGGCGTGACACTTCCCGATTCGGGTAGTGTTTCTAGGTTGATAGCTTGAAGTAAAATAACTACAAGTGTGGGCTCACCACACCCAATTAATCGGTATTTGTAAGTTACAACGCTTATAATACAATTAAAATTTCGCAAGCAACGGGGGGGAATCGAACGCATAAACCTAAGCACGCAAGTCGATTAGCTTAACCACTACACTATTACACGATTTGCGATCTGTGAAATAATTCCGAAATGCATTTGTAACTAAGGTGGCGACCTCGGCAACGACTTTTTAATACGCGTCCATGCCATCGCGGTACACGACAAAAGTTCTCGCATTTACCTGATATCCATACAAGTCAGCTGGAACAGTCGCGGAACGCAAACACGTCTTACTCCAATAAACTCTCAACTGTACGCGACCTGTGAATAAGATGTGCCATCCAAAATTGTGTTATTTATTATAAAACCACTTCATTGCTAAGTGGGGATATGGAGTAATGTGACTACTGTTACAGAAATGTCAAAAATAAATGTTTTTTAGGTGATGCAATCCATCCATTGCCGATGGCGTCATAAATTCATCCGGTGGTTCGCGCGGATAGATTGCGTTATTACGACTTTGAGGGCGAGCTAAACAAGCTATTCGGATCGGTAGCATGTACCGATCCTTCTGCAATGTTCACTGCACCACTATTGTAGTCTCGGTTCAGTGTATTTTACATATCTTACCGTATTTCATACTAGGGAATAGAGGTTTATTTTACTAAAGGATTACCGTTAAATTCACCCTAAATTCACTGTGACATTTACGAAATTCTAAGTGCTATTGACATTTTCACCCCTTCATTGAGAGCAGTTTCTGCTGTTACGGTTACAAGAAACACTTTACATTTCTTGATTAGTAAATATTACATTTCTTTTTTCTGCGTGTATGATGAGAGTCCAAAAATATAAGATTTTTCATTTAAAATTAAACATTTCTCTCAATACCTGTCTCAAAGCCATCCTTAAGACTTTATTATTGCCGTTATTAACTTTCAACACCTACGAATTGATCTTGACGAAGAAGCGTGTAGGGGTAGAAATTCTTGTCCTAAGAGAAATGAATCACCAGGTATGTAAGTCAGAGCTAACTTGCGACTACGAATTAGACTTGCTATTGTATTGGCTCCCTATATTTTAAGTCTGAAATATTACTTACACAGAAAAAACAGAACATAAACTTTACATCGATTTCCGACGAAAGATTATCTGCAACAAAAATTAACTTCGGAGGATAAACTTTACACAAATATCGGTTAAGCTTTCTTTTGTTTTTCTATGACAAACACATGTATTTTGAAAGACGCGAAGTTGGCTGAACAAAACTTTATCGCTCTAAAAAATTTCCTGCAACAAATTTTATTCTTAGTTTTTTCTGTGTAATCTTTCGGATCTTTTAAAAATTCTCGATAGCTGCGCTGTCAAGTAATAATGAGTAATTATTTAATTTCACAGAAAAACCATAAGTGAATTTTTGTCGCGGGTAAAGATTGTACTTTTTTTTCGGTGTATTCCTTACCTTCTCAAAAAGTATAATACATAACATTTGAAAAATATAAGAAAATGATGTGTGGCAAATTTTAAAATGGCTAATATTATTTAGCAGAAGGATTTGAGAAGGGCAGGTAATTTCAGTGTCGAGCAGGATTATGTGCTAAGATATGGCACGGATGACCTAGAGATAAGACACTGTGCCCTGGCGAGGTTGGTCGGCGCGTCATGGTTTGTCGTTGGAAAGACAGCCTAAAAGCGACAATCGACGAGATTAGCAAGGCTGGGTGGAAATTAAAAAAAAAATCCCCTAAAAATAGCGCTTAGGGTTTTGTGTCTGGCAGCTGCGAACCATGAAAAGAACCCATAACATGACATGCCAGAATATTTTTATGAAAAGCTGGTCAAATGCAACGAAGCAAAGGTGAAAACTTACGAGTGCATCGAATAGATAGTCTGCTGGCTAAACATTGCGCGTTCTCGCGATTTTCTTGATCTCGTAGATCGGCACTGTTACCAACGTGCGGACCCATTTACCACAGTCCCGAACCGGACCCTAGCATGTTCTCTTTATTGTCAACAAATTCCGGGAGTTCTCTGCGACCAAGACAATGAAATAAAGGAAAAGCATCTTATTGCCATAATTGTGACCATATTGGGTCTGAAATATTGTGGAAAATCGCATAACCTTTTTTAGCTAGATATAATTTGGTTTTCACTGCGTACACTCGAGGCGAAATTTGGGGCCTCCGAATTTGGTAATTTTAGAAGTCCTGCTTTGGACTTAGCATGCCCTCCCTACTAAAATGAATCTAGGAATCGTCAAACATTCCTTTCTGATGATTTCTGAACATCCTGACCATTCCTGAAGAGTCCTGACTTTTTTTAGTGGGGCTACTCCAAATAAGGAAGGAATTTCAAAGAGTATTTCTATTTAAATTGACATATGATTAAAATAGAAATACTGCTACATCTATAATTAAATTATGTCAATTATTATATAATTATATAAATTGGATGCAGTATATTTATTCAATATATAAATGATCATTTGGTTGTGGAGGAATTGAGTTTAATAAAGCAACACAACACGATGAAAAATGGAGAAATAATTCTTATGAAGAGTTATGTATTACATTTTAGATTATTATGGTCCTAGTCACCTAGAGCTGACGAAAACTTAATTGATTCTTGTGCAAAATGCTCTGCTGATTTCAAATATATCGAGTGCACCTAGATAATTCTTGGCCATTTTGATTTTATTTAACATCTTCTATTTTTAAATAAAAAACGCAATGTCTCCTAAATTTATAGAAAAAAATTATTATTTTTTCATAATTGCTTTGAGAATTGTGATACGCCCGGATTGAGGTATATTTATGTTAATTCAATTGATGGTTTACAAGAAAACAGTAAAATAACATTTCAATAAAACACCATGTCTATATACTACGTTTTTTAATGTTTCACAATTTATTTTTTTAAATCATGTACTCACTGAGAAGAAGATAACATAGTTCATATTTTATTTAAATTTTTAAAAAACATTCATATTTTCACTATTTTTGCAATATCTCCTTGAATAACTGTCAAAATACCTTCATCCTGCCACATTTCATAAAGAATTATGATGGCTTTCAACGTATTTAAGAGAAACAATTTAACTCCCATATCATTAACATTAAAAGAACTTATTAAGTAATCATTGAAAAACTTGTATGGTATCTCCGGGTTTTCCCGATTTACCAGTTCGCTAGAACCCTGGTTTTTAAATGTTGACGAAACCGATGAAAATGGCGCATGCACAAGATTACAAAATGCGCTCATTTCGGCTGAATTTGTAAAATAATTCGAGTGGAAAAAAATGCTTTGATAATTCAAGAAGGACTCTCTCGTCCAGTAGCAATACACTTCAATTTAAAGATAATTTGTAATATTTAAAAATGTTTTGAAATATTTAAAAAACACCTAAAATTTTGAGATTTTCAATCCAGAAACAACACATCTCAACAAGCGATTCTTGAAAAAATAGGTCACAACAGGTATCAGACGATCTATTCTGGATCGACTCAATGATTTTCTTAAAACAATCAATATTTACCTGTGCCTGATATTGTGTGGAGCTTGTTGAAATATTAAATATATATAATCTTTCGATTTCTCATGAACAGATAAATTTAAGGGCATGATTGTAGCTCTCAACATTTTTTTAAAGATTGCTTAAATTCTGAGATGTTCTCCATACAATAGGGAAAAAATATATGTACATGGTGGCGAAAAAGTATAGTAACCCCTAGAAATCTCTGTGGTTTGTTAAAAAAAAAACAACCTAGGTCCCTAGGTAACTTTTATCGAGGAATCCAACGGTGACCTTGGATTTGACCTTGAACCTCAGTTTGAAGGTCATTTTGAGGTCAGATTCGTTTTTAAAATGGGAACCCTATTTTTGGTGCCAGAATCGAAAAGAGCGCGAAATGTTACATTCAAGTATGTCTTTAGGTCAAGGGTTAACGTGACCTCTACAGGTCAAGTAAAGGTCAAAGTACACTGTCACAGTACCTCGTAGGAATCTCGCAAAATTAGTGAAAAAATTAACCGAGGTCATGCCCTGGGTATGTTTCAACAAGGAATCCAACGGTGATCTTAGATTTGACCTTGAACCTCATTTTCAAGGTCATTTCAAGGTCACATTCGTTAGGTTGATTAGGCTCAGATTTTTAATATTGGTGTTGAAGTCAAATTTAAACGTCATTTCAAATGAAACTCTTATCACCATAATCCATCTTTTGGTGCAACCCAGAAACAACGGCGTGGATGTAGGAGGATTCTATTTCCTTTGGGGTGCTCTTTCGGAGTGAGTTCCCTGGGTTGCGCCAAAAGAAGGATTATGGTGATAAGAGTTTAATTTGAAATTACCTTTAAATTTTACTTCAACATCAATATTCAAAATCTAAGCCTAATCAAACTAACGAATGTGACCTTAAAATGACTTAAAAATGGGGTTCAAGGTCAAATCTTAAAACCGGGGAACCAGAAAAATAAAACAATTTTTAAACATTTTTCAACAAGGCTTTTAATGGGTTTTTCATTAATGAAGTTTTATAAATAGTAACGTACATCAATAGGAGGAAGAGAGAATAACAGATTACTCATTTTATATGAAATCATATTTTTAATATTTTCTTATATACACAAAAAATATACAGTTGAACAATGTAAAAATTTTTTGCATGAATTAGGATTTTCTCATACAATGAAAAAAAATCGCTAATGCGTTTGTGCTTCGCAACATCACAAATGCGTAACTCACTTTACGCCAAGATCTTTCATTATTATCGTAAACTGTATTACATAATATTGGATATTGTAACATCAATAAATGACTTTTACTCTGACAGCATAAATGAGACATTTGACAAGTGCATGCTTCGTTTATGTTTGTTGCGAATATAAAAATCAAATATATATATATATATATATATATATATATATATATATATATACTACATAAATGATATACTGTGTATTTGTTGTGAATATAAGAATATATTGAAAATATGATTTCATATAAAATGAGTTATCTCTAATATTGATGGAGAACGCATTAAAAGCCTTTTTAAATATTTTTTTATTATATTCTCATCCTATAATGAGAATGTATTAGATTTGTGTGAAATTTGACCCCACCCCCCGTTTTTGTCAAATGTCCACGTTTTAAGACCCCCTGAATCCTAAACACAGGTTGTTACGAATGTGTCTGCCTGTTTGTCTGTAGATTTTTTGTTTATTAGCACGATAACTTTCGAAAAAATTCACATATTGGATTAAGCTTTGGTATACTTTTCAAGTGTCCTAAAATAAAGGTCAAGTTCGTTAGATAGCCATTTTAGGTAAAACTTCAAAAAGTAAGAGCATTTTCAAAATTTTTGAGACCACTTTTTCTTTTAAATTTAAAAATTCTATGTATTTTCCTTAGATGAATACACTTTTTCTAAAAATATCGCAGTTATATTGAAAGACAATTTGAGAATGTTTTAAGACTTTAGAAGACTTCTTTTAGGACCTATAAATAAAAAATATTTAAAATGTCCTGTCGCCATGAGACAGAAACTTAAAAGATAAAGAAAATACTTTTATTTGCATTCTTACTGCCTCTACTATGCAATACATAACACATATTGTAGTCTTCATTAATTCACAACGTTTCATGGGTAATAAATCTAACAAATATGGAAAATTTTTAGATCTGCTATAAAAAATCTTTCTCCATTTACTCTGTTTATTTTAAAGAATTAATTAAGCGTTGTTATCGGATGGAAGTCATACAAGTTTGCATATATAAATTAATGTATCGAGTCTCTCTTCACACAAAATCCTTGCAAAATCAGAGAACAGTTCTCTATAATTGTCTTTAATTTAAAAAATGAAGATCATCAATAGCATCCTACTTCTCACGTTCATGAGTTTTCTTCATTTCAAAGGTATGTTATATATATATAAGTATACATGGAGAAAAATGGAATTCGATAACTAGGTACTGACTTCTGATGTATAGGTATCAGTCCCGACACAATCGGGACAGAGGCTCGAAATATTCATCGTGGATCCCGATTTCCTAATTACCAGCTCTAAGTTCTGATGCTCAAAACTTGCTCCTAAATACGTTTTTTCTCTACGTAATCAATATAAATAACAAATATTACATGTATGTCCACAAATAGGTCAACTTTTTCAAAAGCATCTCGTTCGAATTCTTGATCCTTAAAGTTACAAAAAATTAAAATCCTCTCCAGTGCACAATATAAAGAGAATCATACAAACCCTTTAGGTTAAGAAACGAAATACCGAAGCACTTTTGAAGTTATAACTTCGATAAACCAATTTTTGAGAAAAGCGCATCTAAAGTGAAATATACCCAGTTCTGGTCACTCCGGGACATGAGTAATTGAGAATAGTACCAATACATTCAGTATAGGTCCTGTGTGTCATCCTCCACTCAAACTAAAGATATTGAGGGTTTTTCTTAAAAACAACCACAGGATTTTACCGGGAGAGGGTGCAACTCCAGGAAAAAAATATATAGGTCTAGTATCACAAAATTTTTTGTAAGACTAACGGTCAAGTATAACGCACGGGAAAGGAACAAAATATTTATTTGATGGATTTGTATAAATCATTTTAATTTTTCTAAGGTTTTTATTTAAAATAATAAATCAGAAATGTGACTTTCGAAAGTTTTTTGAAACATGCTGAGGTTGAAAACAAGTGTCGAAGTAAGACATTAAAAACAGGTTTTTCCCATTTGTCTAAAAAATAATTGATTTCACCAAAAATATCCACGGAGAAAATTTATTGGGAAAAAATTTTGCAAGATTCGTGTAAATGTGGGACAAAGAGAAATTCAGGGAAAGGTAAAAATTGTTTCGCTACAGCTGAAATCTATTTTTCGTGTATATTTAATAAAACATTCGAAAGTCTTCTATTACCTTTAAAAGAATATCCAAAGTTGAGTAAAAAGAGAACGAAGTAGTTTGAAGTCAAATACTTTGAAAGGAAAACATATTTTACATCATACCTCAATCGAAAGTCGAATTTTCGAAAAAATTGTATGCATGATTCGGGTCGAGGCAACGATTTCACGAGTGTGAAGTGAGCTGTCCGAGCTATATACCAATCAATTTTCTCCATATCCACATGACTCAAATTTATTTCTTTTTTTTTCAAAATCTGAAACCTTACATGAAGATTTTATCCGAAAGCTAACTCAGCGATTAAATTTTATTTGACTTACAAACAAGTATTTTGAAACTTATGTTTTTAAAAGTGACCAATTTCGTATAAAAAGGTTATCAGTACGGCATAAAATAAAAAAAATTATAAGCCGAATACCCCTGTAACTCTAAGGTAGAAAACAAGAATTTACTATTAATTTACTATTAATAATACTCTTAATAATATATAATACATAAGTTCAAGAATAAAATTTTAGAAATATTAAAAAGAAAATCTTCACGAATATTTATTGAATTCTTTTAAAATGAGTAGATATATAAGGGGGTTTCTGGATCAATTAGTATTAGTGCGTGTCTGTGTGGGGTAAGCCTGTGTGCGTGTGTCTGTGTGAGGTTGACATCGAGACCGTTCTAGAACATTCCTTGATGACGTCACAGATAATATTGCGCAATTGTGCCAGCTAAATTCAAGTAACAACAGGTTCAAGGTTATTTCTTATCTGAAGAATGTCGCGTAAATCCTTTCAAGGTTACATTTTGCTTTGTCCTGGCAATTTCTACTGCGTTATATAGTTATTGCAAGAAAAACAAGGATGATTTATTGCTTCCTTAGAGATAACATATTTATTTAATGCGCCAAAAGGTGCAGGTGTATAGATGAAATTTGATACTGAGGGCTATGCATGACATCCTGTTTTGTCTATAAATTTGATTTATTGCTTCCTTATAGATAACATATTCAACTGAAAAATTCCTGCCTTTATTTAGTGTGCAAATAATTCGTGAGAAACATTCTTCTGCAGTCTAGAACCTTCTAGAACTCAAAGAGGTAGATATATTACTATTAGAGAACATTCTTGATAACTGTATCAAATTATACTGCGCAATTTCTGAAAAGCATTTTCTAGTAAACAAGTTCAAGGTTATTTTCAATGACGCATTACATTTTGCGTTGCAAAAAATTATATTCCAAACGTGTCGATTATAATGTAGAATCTTCCAGAAGTTTGTTGCATCATATGATGCAATATCGGGCAATATTGTGCAAAGTCTTCTGAAATTTGGTAGAGGGGGTGAGCGTCTATAAAAGGAGGCCAGCTCTTCTCTTTCATCAGTTTGTGAGCAGATGTCAGATTGTGAAGAAGAAAAGCGACAAGAGCTGAAAAGTCGTTTAAACTTATTTCTGAAGAACATTCGGGAACTAAAACAAGCGATACAAGTGCGAACAGATTTACAAAATCTAACGAGAAAATTTAATACAGTGAATATTAAAGAGTGAAGATGGATTTCTCCAAACTAAACAAAATCGCTGTCAACAACGATTTCCTACCAACCAAGAAGCTCAAGGACCTAGAACTCAATAAAAACTACGAAATCGCAAACATCGAAAAAGCAACAACACAGTTTGGAGTGCGGTTCATAGTCACTGTGGAGAACAAATTTACCGTTTTTCTACCAGCGAGGATGGTCAATATGCTTAATGAAGATGAAAATCTGCTGTTGGGAATTAAAAAATCATGTGAAGATGGTGATCTAGGCATGCGGTATTTGGGTGGATGTTACAATTCCATCGAATTTCTGAAGAAAAATACATAAAGTGTGCAGTTTTCAATTATCGCTCAGTGCCTGAAAGCCTTCAGTGAGATCAACATGTCTTATACACCTCGAAATCAAATGCTACATTCCACCACATACAATCTGAATTCATCATTCACAAAGCAAATTATCATCGGTGCTGAGTTTAAAAAGGACGGAAAGCTCGTCTCATCAGTGAAACTGCTAGCCAGTCATCCTCGTGCAAGTATAACCTTGAATCTTGAAGAGTGGAAATTATTCAAAAGTTACTTCAACCTCATTTCACTGTTCTTTGATGGCCAAGAGAAGCTGCAATGCATCGACTGTGGAAATTTCCGTATACACATGACTACATCTTTTGGAGATTATATAGTGGCTTTGGAGCAGAATCAAGAAACCGAAAAATATTATCCGTTTGTACTACGAGAAACAACGTTTGCTGTTCTCAGGGAAGTCAGTCTTTGTATCGACCGGTATCTTCTAGAACAGAGTCTTATGCCGTTTCAACGTACAAAAGATGTCATCATTGAAACCATCGCTGAAGGTGTTTGGCGCAATGTGAAATCACCTTGTGTGAAAAGTGTAAAATCTTATATACAACAAAATTATAAAAGTTTAAAGAATAAGGCAATGAAAAAACTTATATTTACTAATCTTATGCGATTTGAAATTATGTTTCTTGAAATAATTACATTCTACAATCAAAATGTGTATGAAGAAGTGATTCAGAAATTACCAAAACTCAGATGTGTGAATGGTACCTTTATACATTAAAATTTCTATGTATTTTATTAGTATGAGAATCTGAATAAATATATAATTTGAACCAAATTCGCCTTTTCATTTACTAGATTAAGGGTAGGTAGATGTGTAAGAAAATAGAGATATATATGTTTGAAAATAATCAACTTTATTCACAAAAACTTAATATTAATACAAAAGATACTTATAAACTAGATTTATCTATCCAACTATTGTGAGAGTCGTCGAAACCTAGCCATTTTACAAATAGCTTATTTCCCCGCTTTTTCAGTACCTTTTCCACAAGATAAATGTCTGGATGCCTAACTTTGCCAAGTTCTTGTTCATAAAAACTACCTGCAATAGCTTTATCTTGATAATCTTTAAGCATATACGTCACAGGTTCGGTATTCTTAACATGACTTATAGTAAATATTTCAGTTGTCCAATTCGGTGTGTAGCCTTTCTCAAAAACATGCTTAAACTTACTTATACGTACTCTATCGCCAACTTTAAATTTCGTTTTCTTAACTGCTTGTTTCACACTGCCATCTTTTTTGTAAACATCGAACAACAATTTTTTCTCATTCTGCTTAGTAACTTCGTTTGGCCTCATTCTAATAGTCTGATGTTTAGCATCGTTGTAAGACAAAATTAAATCTTTCAAAATATCTATCCACTTATAATTACCCTGCAAGCTAAATTGCATCCACATTTTATTTTTCAAGGTACGATTAAATCGCTCGCAAATTGATGCTTTTAAATCACTAAATGTCGAGTACAAATTTATCTTATATCGCTTCATAAGATTTTCAAAATGCGAGTTGTAAAATTCTTTACCTCTGTCAACATGTAAATTTTTTGGTACGCGTCCTTTATCAAGTACAGATTCCATGGCTGCAGCTACATCTTCGCTCTTCTTCGATTTAACAGGAACAGCCCAAGCAAATTTTGAAAATATGTCAATTACAGTTAAGATGTACTTGTATCCTTTGTTTACACTCTCATATGTTTGCATTTCAACCAGATCAGCTTGCCAGGTCTCATCAATGCCACGGATATCGAAACGTCGACGTTGGTAATTTCTTCTAGCTGGCTTGTGCAGCTCATTCACCAACTGCTGCTTCTCAACGTCCATTTTTGAGTGCGTTCAGTCTAGGTTCTACTTGACTAATGAGCTCTGAATTCCGATACACCAGTTTTTGAATTGATTCAACATCAATTTTCGCATTTTTAAAATGTTTATCTGTGGAATTTTCCAAACTTTCAATCATCATATTATTGTTGAGTACTTCAGTTCGCAAGGAAGCTATAACATCGTAGATAGTCTGAAGTTCACGCCGTATCATATTTTGCACCATATTCAGATTAACAGCATCATTCTGCTCTTCAGCATCGGCCACTTTACACAGCCTTTTATTATTAATGTCATAATCTCCTTCAGATGTGACTTTGAAGCCAATTCCAGGAGGACCACGACTTGTACTCTCTGCTCGCTTGGAATGACGTCCGAATACATCGATGCTCATCTTGAAAATGATGAAAATCTTGGCAAAACACTCATTAATATATAATTCCAGCTTCTCGCAGCTCTTCAATAATTGATATAATTTCATTTGAGTGACTTGGATTTCCAGCTGCTTGAGATGCTAGCAGTAAGCGTAATCGATCTACCAATTCATTCGGGTCATCCCAGTAAATGTAGTCCATCAGACTGCCCTGTCTAGCAATCATGTATTGCGGGATCATACCTTTACCTGATAATGATTTCCTGTTTTTACTCCGTCTCTCTGTATTTTTGGCTGCGGGAATCAATTTCTTTATAAAATTTTTATATTTAATGGTTTTATTGTCACGAATTTCGCCATCTTGTTTATAATTCTTTTTATACGCGTTTGTTTCAATGATAATTTACTTATAATTTTCAAGATCACTGGGTGTGATAGAGGGCTCTTCGGGAGCTTTTTTGAATAAAAGTTCAAGCAAGCCTTTACTTTTGGGAAAATTCAAATTACCCATATGAATATAGTTCTGGCTGAAATTGATCGGAGAATCGCCAATCATTAATCTATCTCTCGTTAATTTTCTCACTCCATACACATTATCAAGTTCTCTACTTCTTTCACCCAACAATATGAGATACTTGTTTGCATCATCATCAATCCATGAAGATGTAGGTATTTCTGAGGCATTTTCCGCTTCACTACGAGCTGACAGCTCCAAGTTACTAGAATCTTCAGTCCCGTCTGCTTCATCAGTCTCGTCTGCTTCATCATAAATTGATTTATATGGCAAATCATCATCATAATCAATACTTTTTTCTACTTTACTCTTTGCCGCCTCGTATTCTCTCTTTTTAATTGGCTCAACTTTTTTCATATTCTTGAGGCCACCAACAATTTTCTCTAGTGGATTAACAATGGGCTTAAAAGTGTCGCTTAATGTGCGCTCAACTGTTTCTTTGCCCAACTTTATTAACCTATGCTTTCGTCGAATTGATTCGCTAGCTTTAGCAATTTGACGCAAAATATCTTTTTGCTTTTGAAAATTCTCTTCACGTGAAGACATGTTGATACATCAACGTCTAAGGTGCGACTGTTTCTATATTGATCACAACATATGTATATATTACTTTTCAAGATTTATAAAACAATCAAAACCTTTCCTATATCTACCTTGGTTAAGATTCCTATCCTTGTCAATTACAACGAATCCATACTTGTCTTGATTCCAGCAAGCTAAACACATATGCTTAAATTGCAAATAAGTCATATCAGTATTCACATGATCGTCATAAATATGCTTTAGATTCATGTCATCCTGCTTGAAAACAACAAGTAAATTAACATTATCGCGTACAAGATGTTTAGGAATATGGGCATATGTCTGGCTCAAATAAAAACAGTCGACATCCTTGTGTCTACCCATGGAAAAAATGCTCTCATATTATCTTGTTTCTCACAAGCCACGTCATCGAATACAATGACTGAATTTGGTTTCGCTTCACTGGGCATTATAACCTCTTCATGCTCATTGAAAGGATAATACTCAACGCCATCTACAGATTGAAGGACTTTTTCCAAAAATTCATACTTTGGTTGTTTCAGGGATTTTGAGTAGATGTAAATATTTTCAAATCTGAGTCCATTTGGATGTATCAGTAGAGCCAGCAAAGCATTTGTCTTTCCACAGTTGGAAGGTCCACAAAATATTGCTCGTACACTGTTTGGCAGCAAATGCCCATGTCGTTTTTCCCTATTCTCGTTTTGAACAAGCGAATCAAAATTTTGGATAGGTAGTTTCACAGGTTGTGCTTCAAACTGCATCTTGACAAAGACTGACTGGAAAGCCTATAAATATCCTGGTTATATAGGTTGGCCCTTCAGTCTGAAAGTATCCATTGCATAGATATGATCATTCACAGAGGCAAACGAGTCAGTTGTAAACGAACCGTGAAGCAGGCAAGACGTGGGAGAGGTTTGCTCAACAGAATCATCAACAATTTACCATTTGAGTTGAACTTGCCTGGTTACCAGTACTGTGGACCAGGTACTAAACTAGCAAAACGATTAGCGCGAGGTGATCCAGGAATCAATCCACTGGACGAAGCTTGCAAAGAGCACGATATAGCCTACACACAAAATAGAGAAAATATAGAGGCCAGAAACTCAGCTGACAGTGTACTAGCTGAGAAGGCTTGGAAACGTGTCTTGGCTCAGGACGCAGGCATAGGTGAAAAGGCGGCTGCTTGGGGAATAACAAACGCAATGAAAATGAAGTCAAAATTGGGGATGGGTCTCAAGAATAAAAAACCTAGCACTACACTGAGAAAAATTGTCGCTGCAGCTAAAAAGTCCATGATTTCAAGTAATAATGCGCAAACTGCCATTAAATCTGCACTCAGAGGCGCACGCGCAGCTGTCATGAAGGCTGGTGGAAGAAGAAATGTGAATAAACCTCGTATTCTACCTGTACCGGCCAAAGTAGGAGGAATTTTACCCTTTCTCATACCCGTTTTTGCGGGTCTCAGTGCTGCCGGGGCGCTAGCTGGTGGAGCTGCAGGAATAGCTAAAGCTGTGAATGATGCAAATTCGGCAAAACAACAACTTTCAGAGAATAAACGGCATAATGAAGCGATGGAAGCTATTTCTTTAGGAAAAGGTCTGTACTTGAAGCCATATAGACAAGGATTAGGGCTTCATCTAAAGCCATATAAACAAGGAGCAGGACTTAAATGCAAGTCAAAAAACTCAAAGTGAAGCTACCTCATCGAGCCTTAACTGATGCAGATTTACTCAAATTTGCAAAATCTTTGAAGATTCCGTATTTTCCAGGTGTTTTTATGCGAAATGGATTACCAAAAGGTGGACCACGTAAATATGAATGTGCTATTGTTAATCTTGATGATAAAAAAGGACCAGGAACACATTGGTGTGCTTATAAAAACATTGATGATAAAATAATGTATTTCGATAGCTTCGGTAATCTTCGGCCACCTTCGGATCTCTTCAAGTATTTCGGTGTTGGTAGCATAAAGTATAATCACGAGAGATATCAAAATTACGATACGTTCGTGTGTGGACATTTATGTTTGCAATTTCTATGCAATCAATTAAATTCTAAAAGTACGTTTAATCTATATAAGTGCTGATATTTGCAATTTCAAGTCAGTTGAATGCTAGTTGTCATCATGGATGATTCATTGACACTAACATTGTCGGAAACTTCTCCAATCCTGAAAGCTCACTATTTTCCACCGATTGAGTTGTCTCCTTATAAAAATTACGCACTTGGACTTGTTGAATTTCTAACTTTCAATTCGATTCCCAATGTAGACATTGGCCAAAATAAATTTTACGTGGGTAATGAGATAATTGAAATACCTACAGGAAGTTATGAAATAAGTGACATCAAGCGCTATTTACAGAATGCTTTAGTAAAAAAGGGCATTGAAATTCACGTTAAACCAAACAATAATACTTTAAAAAGTGAAAATTATTGCAGTCACGATATAAATTTTGAGCCTAAAGATTCTATCGGCCATTTGCTGGGTTTCTCTCCGCGCAGACTAGAAGCTAAACAAGTTCATGAATCTGATCAACCAGTATCAATCATAAAAGTGAATTCTTTGAGTATTGAGTGTAGCATAACTACAGGTGCATACATTAATGGCCAGAAAGTACATACTATTCATGAATTTTTTCCTGTAGTGCCACCTGGATATAAGATAGTGGAAGTACCAACTCATGTCATTTACCTGCCAGTCGCCGTGCAGACAATAGATCATATACAGCTCCGTATAGTTGATCAAGAAGGACATTTGGTTAATTTTCGTGGAGAAGTTATAACAATTAGACTACACATCAAGTCTCTCTAATAATGGGTATCGTTTTCAACAAAAAGATTGGCTTTGGCTATAATAAACCAGCACAATGTCCCAAGCTAATCAGTCGACAAAGAGCAGTCAAAGGGTTAACACCTCAAAGCGTCCTCTTCCTAAAAAGTCAAGGTCTGAAGCCCAAAAGAAGAAGAGAATAAAGAGATTCAAGATTTTTTACACCTGCATCTGTAAATTTGTCTATCAACGTTTGATAATTTGTCATGGAGGGGGAAATTTTAAATATTCAAGCACCAATCATCTTTGATGAGTCAATTGCACACTGTGAAATTCATGCACATCAGCCTTATGCCTCATCAACCTTCAACAACAGTGATGAAATTCGGATTGCTGTTCAAAATCAGGACCACTGTCTCCTGCCAAGCAAAAGCTCACTTCATGTACATGGAAGAATTGTAAGAACTGATGGAGCACCAGTGACAAGCACAGTTTTAGTTTCTAATGCCATCTGTCATTTGTTTGAAGAAGCTAGATATGAAATCAATGCAATAGAAATTGATAGAAATAAAAATGTCGGCCTCACTAGTCTCATGAAAAATTATATATCTCTAAATCCTGGGCAATCACGTTACATACAGAATACTGGTTGGCTTGAAATTAATGATAATAATCAATCATTAACCATCAATACTGGCTACTTTGATGTAGCCATACCGCTCAACATGATATTTGGTTTTGCTGAAGATTATCACAAAATCATTGTCAATGCTAAGCATGAACTGATTTTAACAAGATCAAAAAGTGATGCCAGTGCCATCTTGCAAGCAGCTCCCATCGAGCAGTATAAAATTGAAATTAATAAAATAGAGTGGCTATTGCCTAGCGTTAGACTGTCAGATTCACGAAAATTTCAGTTGCTAAAATATATTGAAAAAGATCCATCTATTCCAATAAGTTTTCGAACTTGGGAACTGTATGAATATCCTCTACTTCCAACTACTTCAAACCATGTTTGGACAGTAAAAACCTCAACACAATTGGAAAAACCGAGATTTCTCATACTTGGATTTCAAACAAACAGAAAAAATAATACTGCTAGAAGTTCTAGCAACTTTGATCATTGCAATCTGACTAATGTCAAACTACTTTTGAATGATCAGTGTTATCCTTATAGTAATTTGAATCTTGATATTAATCGAAATCAGTACGCTCTTCTTTATGAAATGTATACAAACTTTCAAGCTAATTACTATGGTAAAGAACCGCAACCATTGCTATCGAGAGGAGAATTTATACAGTATGCACCTCTAGTAGTAATTGACTGTTCTAAACAAAATGAGTCACTGAAATACGGTCCAGTTGACGTTCGTTTGGAATTTCAAACTAGTGAAAATTTTCCCGCTCAAACGTCAGCATATTGCTTAATTTTGCATGATCGTATAGTTGAGTATAAGCCAATAAGTGGTGTGGTGAAAAAGTTGGTATAAAACTGCTGTAAGCACGAACAAATAGTTTAGTTGCATTCAAGATGCAGTACATTTTGGATATGCAGGGTTTCAAGTTACCAATCAATAAATTTGTCTTGAAAGAATTGTCTATATTACCAATCTATGATGAGACAGTCAAAAAGCCATATTCTTTTCTCTTTCAACCACCCTGCAAGTGGAACAACGTTCCACCAAAATATAAGTCTATAAACATTTGGGCAGAGCGGAAACATCATGGAATACTTTGGAATTCTGGTGATTTGCCCTATTCTCTAGTACCTGTAATACTCGAGAGCGTTTTAAAAGATGCAACAAAAATGTATGTGAAAGGATTAGAAAAAAAGAATTGGCTGCAACAATTTGTGGAAATATCGTGTGAAATTGTTGATCTGCTTGATTTGGAATGCCCCTCGCTGCAGGGATTGCGTGAGATGTTTCGAATTAATGATATTATATGTACTCATCATATGTATGAAAATTACTCTAATTGCGCAATTGAAAATGTACTTTTATTGAAAAACTGGATGTCTTTGGAACAGTTCTGTTAGATTAGTTTTTAATTTGTAGAGATAAGAAAATATTTTTCTACATATTTAATTTATAGTCTACTTATTTTTAAGTATAATGTACTGGCTTTTTTGGAAATAAATAAAAAAGCAAAAAATAAAAAGAAACGTGTGTTGTTTTTTCCGAGTTCCTTGCCCTTATAATAATAAGTGCGAATAGTAGATAAGCAAATGGTTAGGTCAGTGAACATCGCTGGCATCGTCCTCGGCATGGAGAGATTACGTCTGCTGGATCAGGTTGCATCCGATAGCTACAGCAGTTTGAGAAAACGATTTTTTTCAGGTTTCATTAAATAAAAAACACCAATTTAGATTCAATTAATTTTCTGCTCTTTATTTGAAATAACTTGTATTTCACAAACAATTGTACAGTTTTTTTTTCGATTCCTTTTTCTAATTCACATATATACAATTTCTACATATTATAAAGATGATTCATTCCATTCACTGTAGACTATATCTGTTACATCAAAGGCTATAGTACATATACTTAGATCTCTCTCATCGATATATCTCTATCTCTCTCACTCATATATCCACATCACTTATCATGTTTTATCACCGTGCTTATTTCTATACATATATACAATTTTCCGTAGCGTACAGTAACAATGTACATAGGTATATACAAATACTACATATACATATATATACAAATACTACATATTACTCATTACTTTATACATTGGATGCATCGACTTCCATGGGTTCAGAGACTGTATGTTTATATCCCCATGGAAGAGTGTCGGTGGTACCAGGGAGCAGCATTCTTTTATCGTCATGCCAGCTGACAGCAATCTTATCTTGGATGATTGAGTGAACCTCGTGTTTTCGTCTTCGGATTAGGTGTTGAGTTTTAATCAGATTTTTACAAGATGTGAGAGTCTGCTTATAATCGTCGAATGTTATGGTTTTTAATGTTGATCCTTTGATACCCTTGGCCCTCTTTTTTTCATCTTCACCCAAAACCTTATATGCATACAATTTCGATCTCAAGCCCACAAATTCAGTCATTATTTCGCCGTTGCATTCATCCTTCATGAGACCTAATACTTTTTTATTTTTTAGAGGAATTCCGTAAACATTATCGGGAGGATAATCTGACGTGTCAAATTTATGAATATCCCGTTTAATGTAGTCGTAAAAGTTGGGAACAGTGAAATGATAAATGAGACTGTCTGTGTCTGTATATAGTAATGTTGCACAATTTCCAAAATTTGGTAGAATATAGTTATAATGAAAATCGTACGTGATTATTTTGGATATATCAAGAACCGTGAATCCAATATAGATGGGTTTATTGAAGAGAATTTTCGTTTTATTCATTTCAATGATTACCATATCCTCATCAAATATGGTACAACTGTGAAAATTTGGTTTAGCAATTAGAGCTTTTGCACCATATCTCCCCTCCCATTTTGTCACAAGCCTAACATCTTTGTGCTTCCTGACGTTTTCCATAGTCTTTCCAAAGACGGAATTGTTCATTAATTTATAGAAATTCTTTTCAAATTCGTTGTTCACTCTTTTTCTATGTTCTGTATTTAAATCGATATAGTCTTTTAGCCATGCCTTTTGTTTGAATTTTAGCACACGATGAATGTTCGTTAGTTTCATGCCTAATTTCAAGTACATTTTTAGATTTCGGTAATGTAGTACGTAATTTTTCTTTGGTAGCAAATTGGTTACTAACTTTGGAATCGTACATTTTGAACCAGGAGGCACAAAGTGTTCTGGGCATAATGGAAGGTCCTTGTGAAAATCGTGAAGCTCTTCTGGGTACTCTAGATCCACTTCAAGAATATAACCTTCAGGTGAATCATCAGGCACATTGAAAAAATTTGGATTATTCTCAAAATTTTCAAACCATTCAAAATCTTGATATGGCAAATGTTCACTCATAGCTTTACCATACTGATTGTTGATGTCAAAGTAAAAAATGTATGACTCGGGATTGAATGGATTAAAATCTTCTCCCATAAATCGATTGTTTGCTTTTGCAAACCTGTTTGAGCATTGTGAAACACCACCTCTGATTGCTTTCTGAATTAATAGTAACATTTCTACATCAGTTAGTAAATGTAGTTCAATTCCTGTGTATTTTAGCATTGCATCAAAAGAAAGTCCCGGTGCTGTGTAATAGTGCAAAGGGTCTAATTTATATGTTGCAAAACAAGTTTTTCTAAAGTTTTCGAGAATGTCTGCTAAAAGCAGTACATCGGTTTTGAGGTACAAATCTGAATACTGCCCTAAAGTTTGCAAATTAAAAGTTTCCCACACTTTACACGCATGTTGGTAATCTTCATTGGAAATGTGGCAATCGTTTAATTTTGAATAGAATGCCTCTTTTGGAGGTAGACTCTCTTCTTCCAATTTTTGCCAGCTGTCAATGTAATCATATGGGAATACACCTTTTCTCGTTAATAGATTGAATTCACTGTCATTTTTGCAAAATTTGCTCGTAATTGTTTTTTCACTGTCATTGAGATATGAGGCCAATTTCTCTAGACTACTTGGCATAAATCGGAAAGAATCGATAAATCTAAGTTTGACTTTAGTATCTGGAACATCTTTTGTAAATGAGATATATTTTTCTTTATTGATTGGCAGTAAAGAGACATGTCCCTCAAAACTTTTGGCTAACTCTTTGATAAAAAAGTGTGAGTCGTAGCCAGATAAATTATGGAAAACTACTGGAATTACATGAGAGTCTTCGTAATTGATGTTGCAGCTTCCGTGTGCTGGACCACGGTACTTACCTGTGAAGTGACAGTGGTCACGATGTTTCACATCATCTTTCTTAAATTCTTTTTCGCAAATGTGACATACTTTAGCATTTAGAAAATCTTGTTTTTGCTTCGATGTTAATTTTTCCATTGGTACTGGATTTTGAAAACGGGAATTCACTTTAATTGCTAAATCTTTTAATTCGTTTATAAACCATTGAATACAGTCTTTTTCCCGATAAACTTTAGGTTCTGAAGTTGAATCATCGAAACTGCACTTTGTATAATATGCAACACTTGTGGGGATATGCTTTTGATACGCCGCTTGATCTATTTGAGAATTTGTAACTGGTTCCAGCAAACATTCGATGTCTGCGTATACAGCAAATGGTACATTTTCCTTGTATCGATGATTTTTAAATTTTAATATGTTCCCACCTTCCTTCTCTGTTGGAAGTATGACTCTACAGTTATTTAAATGTTCACAATCAACTCTGTGTTTTATTAGAGATTTTTCAAATTTAAAGTGGCACAGGCACCTATCACAAAACCATGTGCGACACTTAGAATTTGTAAACTGTGATTTTATGAGTCGAGATAGATTTTTTATCCACGCAAAGTGATACAATGGATTATTTTCGCTGTCATCAAAATCAGTATTTTCAAGCATTAACAAGTGAATTGTGGGACATTTCGATTTCTCATTACTTATATACAGAGGGACAATCTCGTCTTTTTTCCTATTTTCCTCATGTTCTACACCGTAAACATTGATGCGCAATTCATTTATTTTCTCGAATTTTTTTATATTTTCAAAAGTGATGGGAAAACTGATTCCATCATGTTTGAGTTCTGAATTAAAATGAGGGTAGGAAGTGACGCGAGATACATTATCTTTCGCAGGATGAAGAGCGGCCATTACCGACCAGAGAAAACAGTATTCGTCATTGTTCTCAATATTTACGACTGCTTTTTTGTCTCTGATAAATTTAGGTAAACTCACAAAAGTTGATGAGCCTGCTGTGAAAGGTGTATATTTATTTATGTTTACATTTAAATTTATAATTTCTTTTAATTTCCATCCAGATTTTGTTTGCTGGAAATCCTCTACTTTAATCAAAAGTTGCTCTCTGACTTTACTTTCAAACCATTCATTTATTTCAGTTGATTGTAAAATAAGTTCGTTTTTAGTATTAAAAAATTTAATCTCTTCAATTTCCTGGCCGTTTTCTATAGCACTGAATTTTGCAGCTAGGATAACATTTGTTTTTAAACCTGCAACGAAACTTTTCAAAGCGTTTTTTAATCTACAAGTTATCACTGTTTTTGAATCTTCGAGAAAAGTATCTAAATCTTTGTGGGTTAAATTTACAACCAAACCTGTTCTCACTCGACTCTTAAATGCAGACACGAGATCCTGCCATCTGATCCGGTCTCCTTTCCTGTCCAAACCCTCGTTCACACCAGTTCCACTCTTCTGTAGCTTTGTGAATAATCTATTCTTGGATGTCAGTAGGCCAATAGTTGCTTGTAGTTTATTTTTTTGGCCCAAAGATAAATTTTGGTTCCCCTGACGCAAAATTTTATTGAGCCTTCGAATATCCTGGGTGCACTGATGCTTCCAGTATAAGATCTCCGAAGCTGTTGCATTTTCATTCAAAATGTCATATGCATTATCGTAAATCTGGACAACCTTACAGTCCAATGATTCCATTTTTGAATATTATTCTCATAGGATGGTTAGAGAACAACTAGAAAAAAATTCGCTATGAAGTGACTTTTATAGTCAAACAATTTCACAAATATTCCAACGGATGGCACTGTGTGTAAATTTCAAATAATAAGAAGGAGCACTAACCGATTTTCAACACCAGGTGTCGTATATGCCACTGAATGTATGTTAATAATAAGAATTAACTTTTAAAAAGTCTAAAAAGTATATATTAAAGTGTACAAAACTGTACTGTTGTATGAAAACAGATCAAAAAATATTTTAAATCACTATATCAATGTTCACTTCACTTTACTTTTTTTTTATGCTTGCGTATTTCTCAAATGCTGGATGACAACTGAGAGAACTATATGCGAAGCGCGTCTTTTATAGATGCACATTTGCTATCCTTGTCTATTAATATATTTCCCTCTTTGTCTTAATGTTCTAGAACGTTCTACATTATAATCCATACGTTCGGGATATAATTTTTGCAACGCAAAAATGTAATACGTCATTAAAATAACCTTCAAGTTGTTTACGAAAAATTCTTTCCAGAAATTGCCTAGTATAATTTGAAGTATTGCATTATATGATGGAACAAAGTTCTAAAACGTTCTACATCATATTCGACACGTTTGGAAGATAATTTTTTGCGAAGTAAAAAATGTAATGCGTCATCAGAAAATAACAAATAACCTTGAATACGTTTGCATAAAATTTTTAACCTTTGAATTAAATTATTAAGACAGAAAGCAATAAAATCATCCTCGATTTCTATAAAAACTATATTATACAGTAGCTTTAGTGGATGATTGAAAATTACAAAATATTTATTTTGTATTTAGCTTGTTTTTTTTTATAAATTTAAATTTTCAACTTGTAATATGCAAAACTGCCCTTTCTAAATAAGAGATGAAAAAGGTGCTGAAAAAACGAGCATATATCTGTGAATAAAAAAGGCATGTGACCTCATATCAAGTATCTTATTTCATGTAACACATAGAGAGGTTGACGGGACCTAGCATATGTGTTGGCAATGTGCAGATTATTAAACATTAAATAAATGGAAAGACGAATGAATGGGAATAGAAAAACAGGGTTTGACACACAAACACTCACAAGTGAAAAACACCAATTTATGCTAGATAAAACACTTAGGTTTATTCAAGTAAACGGGTATACACTTTAAATTGGGAAATCGATATGGAGTGAGAAAAATACCTTGAGATGGCAATGCAAAAAGAATGAATATCTGAACTACTCTGAGGATAGACTTTACGCGCCGCTGGTCACGCTCAGACTGACTGATGTACCTAAGGACCAGTATGACAGTCCTTCAAATCCTTAGAACTTAGATCTTAGAATCTGTAGATTCCCTTTAATACTTTAAGCTTTCGCTACAATTATAATAACACAAAATCGTTGCATATCTAACACCCTTCCTCAACGATTAAACTTTAATGTTTCTAAATCAACCCGCACTGCTTTCGAAAAGTTGACAATTTAATAGCATTAAGCGGTTTAGTCAACAAGTCCGCTAACATGAATTCTGTCGGGCAATATTCAAAAAACATTATACCTTTATCCTTCAAGTCTCTGACGTAATGAAACTTAGTTGCAATATGTTTCGTCCTGGCACTGAATCTTTTATTTGTAATTAATTTTAAACACCCTGTATTGTCTTCAAAAATCTTCGTTGGTCCATTTTGAATCATTCCAAATTCTGATAACAACTGTCTTAACCAAGATCCTTCTTGTGCTGCCTCTCCAAGCGCAATATATTCTGCCTCCGTCGAAGACAACGATACACAATCTTGCTTCTTGCAAGCCCAGCTGATGGTGGCTCCATTGAACTTGAATACGTAGCCGCTGTTAGACTTCCTGTCAATTTTATTTTGTGCCCAATCTGCATCTGCGTAGCCCATCAATGAATCGCCGTCTTCACTGTTAGGATCTCCAAGTTTCAGTTTTAAATCCTTGGTGCCCTTAAGATACCTTGCGACTCTTTTTGCCTCATTCCAATCGGTTTGAGTTGCGCCTACATTATGCTGGCTCAGGATTGAGATGCTTGCTGCAATATCTGGCCTTGTATCAACGGTGATATAAAGAAGCTTTCCGATGAGTCTTCGATAGGAATTATTATCTTCCATTGGTTCTTCATTTTCTCTAGTTTTAACGTATCCGGTATCTAAAGGAATTCTTGATATTTTTGCTTCCTGCAAACCAGTTGTTCTTATCATTTTCTCAATGTATTGTGACTGATTGAGAGAAAAAATTCCGTCTTCATCTTGGTCGATCTGGATTCCAAGGTACTGCTTTAATTTTCCTAGGTTGGTCAACTGAAAATGCTCTCCTAAATCTTGTCCGGTTTGAAGAATTAGATCCTTGTCTCTGCTGGCGAGTATTAAATCATCCACGTAGCTGATTAAGTATATTTTTCCTTCCTGAGTTTCTTTAAAGAAATAACAAGGGTCTGCTTTCCCTTGAGTAAATCCAAGATCCTGTAATGTTTTATTTAGTTTCTCGTTCCAAGATTTTGCTGCTTGTTTTAGGCCATAAAGAGATTTATTTAATTTGCATACAAGATGCTCTTTACCCTGGACTTCAAAACCCTCTGGTTGCTTCATTAAAACATTTTCTTTTAAATCCCCATTTAAGAACGCACTCTTAACATCATAATGGTACACCTGTAATTTATCTTTACCTGCGATGGTCAGCAGCGTCCGGAAGGTAGTTGCTCTCACGACAGGTGCGAAGACTTCGTCGTAGTCAACTCCGAACTTTTGTGAGAATCCTTGAGCTACGAGCCTTGCTTTGTGTTTAGTCAAATCACCTTCACTACTTATTTTTAATTTAAACACCCATTTGCACCCAATCACCTTTGCACCAGCAGGAGGCTCTATTAAAGTCCATGTTTCATTCTTCTGTAACGAGTCCATCTCCTCTTCCGCTGCTGCTCTCCATTCGGAACAAGTCGATGATCTCATAGCTTCCTTGTAACTCTTCGGTTCTTCGTCTGCTTCAAATGCGACACCTGCTAGGTATCTTTGGGGTGGGACCCCCAAGTTGCTTCTGCTAGAGTTTCTGAATGGAAATTGTGGGCGTTCCTCCGTTTCTTCACTGTCCTCCGAAGATGAATTCCTTTGATCAATGGAACTTGATGCATCCTCGAATTCACTTGAATGATTGCTCTCATTTTCCTCGATGTCCTGGTTTCGCTCTTCTTCTCGTCCTTCATAAACTTCTGACACTTCATTCGGTATTTGAACGTTCACTTCATTGACTTTATCCTTAGTGATGATTTCTTTACTGCGATTTACTTCTTTATCTTCCTCGATGTCCTTGAATACGAAATCGCGACTAATTGTGATCTTATCTGTGTTTGTGTCCAGTAATCGAAATCCTTTTGCGGTTTCTGAGTATCCTACAAACGTCAATTCTGTTGCCTTCTCGTCCAGTTTACGCCTGTGTTCCTTAGGGATATGTGCTAGAACTTTACTTCCAAAAATATGCAAATTCTTTACATCTGGTTTCCTAGAAAACCACAATTCGTACGGTGTTTTTGTGCGACATTTTGTTGGAAGGAGATTTTGCAAATAATTTGCCGTGTTCACCGCTTCTCCCCAGTATCTTTTATGCATACCTGCATCGATTAACATGCATCTTGCCATTTCACACAGGGACCTGTTTTTTCTTTCCGCTACACCGTTTTCCTGCGGAGTGTAGGCGACGGTGTACTGAACGCGAATCCCTTCCTTCTTTAAATAATCTTTCAGATCATTATTTACGTATTCCCTTCCTTGATCTGATCTGATTATTTTAGGCTTTTTCTGGAACTGTGTCTTTGTAAATTCTACAAATTCTTTAATTAGGGGTGTGGCTTGACTCTTGAATTCCATTAAATGCACTGTTGTAAATCTGCTGTAGTCATCAATGATCGTAAGAATGTACCGCTTCTTACCTGGAGTGGCGGTTTCCATAGGACCACAAACATCTGTGTGAATGAGATCCAACGTTGCCATTGTCTTGCTTTCCCAAACTTTTGGAAATGGTTTTCGAGCTAGCTTCCCTTTTACGCAGCACTCGCACTTAATTCTCATTCCACAATCCTTAATCCTGATACCTGTAGCAAGCCCTTTATTTTCGAGTTCCTTGATTGCTTCAATGTCTCGATGCCCGAACCTTTTGTGCCATTGATGTTGACAATCTTCATTGTGTCGATCTTTAGTTGCCGATAAATAGGCTGCTTCTGTAGTGACCATTCTGTACAGGTTGTATCCACAAGCCCTTCCGACGGCGACTGTCTTTGTCCCAGAAATTATTTTGCAGCTATTGTCATTGAACACCACTTGGTGTCCCTTTTGAGTGATTTTTCGTACAGAAAGTAAATTGCTGTCGAAGGATGGCACATAGAGCACATCTTGCAGTTCAACCATGACCTGAGTGCCGTCTGCATTTACACACTTTAATGTACCATTTCCCAAACCTAGGACCTTGGCCTTATTGTTACTCTCAGCTAAGCTAACAGTAGTATTGAGTGGTTGAAATTCCTTGAAAAATTCACGGCTGTTCGTCATGTGGCTCGATGCGCCCGAATCCAAAAACCAGTCGCCTGACCCTTCGTGTTCCTTTGCCATAAAACAGATGTTTGCCTTATTTTCTGAGCTGTGTCCTTTACTTTCTCCTTCCTTTTTGGCCTTCCAGTATTTGTATTTCCTGCATTCCTTTTTCTGATGACCTGGCTTTTCACAGAAAAAGCATTTCGTCTTCTGAGCCGAATTATATTTGCTGCTGCTTGATACTTTCATCGGCGTTTCGCTTGAAGAATTTTCGGTCTGTTTTTCTTTACGCTTTCTGTATTCTTCTAGAAGTCTTCCTTTAATAAAAGTTAATGTAAGCTCTTCTGGTCTTGATTCTAGTGCCGTAACGAGCGTTTCATAAGAAGGTGGTAAACTGTTCAGGATCATTGAAACGAATAGATCTTCATCCAGGACTTTCCCTATTGCTGCAAGTTTATCTATAATTTCTTGCATCAAACTTAAGTGTTTTTCGAGATCCCCGCCTTCTGATAACTTTTGATTGCACAAACGCTTTAAATAATACCTTTTACCATTTGCACTTGACTTCTCGTGGTAATCCTTTAATGCTGTCCAAGCTTCGAGAGCAGTCTTCGAGTTCCTCACATGTGTGAGCTGATCATTTTCCACGAGCAAGATTATTTTTGCTCGGGCCTTAGCGTCCTTTTTCTTCCAATTCCGGACTTCTGTATCTGGCGTCGTTGGCGCTTCCTCGGTGATAACCTGCCATAAATCTTCCGCTGTAAGCAACATTTCCAGCTTGCACTTCCATATTTGGAAATTTTCGTTGTTCAGTTTTTCAATCCTGTATTCTGTAGCGAACATAGCTGAGTCACTCATTTTTATTCCTTAGTTATCACTGTTAACTTTACTTTTAACTTATTCACTTCTTTGTTTGTCACTGTTAAATTTCACTTCTCACTCTTCACTTTACCTGTATCTTTACATCGATATCATCCACTGTTTTTGAGTCACTTTAGTTTTTCTTTAGTCACTTTAGTTTTTCCTTTAGTCACTTTTGTTTTTCTTTATTACCCTTAAACGTCTTTGTCGACCGACATCATTTATTAATGTTTAATGCTATATCTGGGTACCTGGGCCCATAACCTGTTGGCAATGTGCAGATTATTAAACATTAAATAAATGGAAAGACGA
>CAKNYM010041567.1:0-26699 GCA_932195095.1 Andricus curvator
ACACATACACACACACACACACACACATATATATATATATATATATATATAGTTAAATGTTTGTCATAAGGACAACCGCAGGATTTCGTCGGGAGCGGGTGCTAATCTGGAAAATTGCACCCGCTCCTAGCGATATCGCGGTAAAATTTCAGCTGCAACCACGTCCCACGACCGTACTATAGGTAGTTATAGTCTGCGAGGAATTCAATACGATGATCCGGCAAAGCTCTCGTGCACCCTGAGGACACGGAGCGACCCAAGGACCACCGCCTTCTGCATTTTCCCCGCAAGTGTCTCAGCATTTTGTTGACTCGCAGGGATGCTTTTCAGGCTATTAACCAGTGAAACCTTGGCACCTCCAAGAGCGCCGATTATCAAGACGATTAGCTTAACAGAATATTCCGGGTATTACCGTCGCAACTCCCTTATAAGGTCTTTATGCCTCTCTTTTTTTCTTTCTCCTTGGCTATGACGTTTTTATCAGCTGGTGCCGAAAATTCGTTAACGAACATGGTTCGTTTCTCGAAGTCAAGCAGAACTATATCAGGCCTCGAGTGCGCAACAAAAACAATTGCCGAGAATATGAAGTTCCAGTATATGCGGCACTTCTCATTTTCGACAATTGACTCTATTTCCCTATGAGCATTTAGCGGAGCGGTATTTGGGCTAATGCCGTAAGAGTGACAGAGATGGTAATAAAGCACTCTTAGTGCCGCATTGTGCCTTTGAATGTAGGTCGTTCCCGCATAAGTTGGGAAACTAGATAGTATGTGTCCTAGATGCTCGGGGTGTGCATGACACGCTCTGCAGATATCATCGGGAATGTCTTGGCTCAAAATGTGGCGACGGTATGCTACAGTGGAAATGACACCCTCTTAACATGCCAAAATCAAACCTTCCGTGCCCAACTTAAATCCGGGTGATTTAAGGAAAGCAAACGTTAGCTCATACGACATTGACTGATCTTCCATGTTTCTGTGGAAGATGCCGTGCATCCTCTTGTCGAGTAGCTGTTCGCAGAAGTTTTTCTCCTGTGCTTTCTTAATCCGGGCCTTCAGGAGTGAGTACTCAAGATGGATAAGATTTGATGCATTTTGCTCACTACTAATATTGAAGTCAAGGCCGAGTGTTTCAGCAGCCTCCTCCGCTGCTTTGTACAGAAACGCCCCTTTTCCCACTTCTTCGTGTTTCCTGACCATTTTAAGAAGAGGGTCTTGTCCATTTGCGACTATATGTGCTGTACCCAGAATAATCCTGTTGTGAAGACATTCAAGATTCAGTATTCCGCGACCACCTTGACGGCGTGAGATGTAAAGTCGCGGAACAGAAGACTTAAGGTGCATACTTTTGTTCATGTGCATAACCTCTCGGGACCCGATTCGAGGGATCTGAGCTTGTCCTTCGTCCATGGAACCACTCCAAATGAATAGAGTACTACTGGGACGGCAAGCATGTTCGTCGCAGATACTTTGTTCCTCGCCGACAGTTCGGAAGACCATATCCATTAGGACGAGACGTTTATATCTGCATCGGACAGTATCCTTTATAGATCTCACGTCCTGAATGCGGCTCTCTGGCACGCCCAGATATGTGTAGGTCTCTCCAGCGCCAAGGTGTCGTATAGCGCTTCTGTCGACGAGCTCAGTATCTTCGGGGATGCCATTAAGTTTTCCTTTCTTCAAATAAACCTTGGCGCATTTCTCTAACCCGAACTCCATTCCAAGCTCTTGAGTGTACTCTTTGACAATGTTTAGAGCTAGATGTAGTTTCTCTTGATTTTTAGCATAGATCTTGAGATCATCCATGTAAAATACATGAGTGACCTTATGCTTTCGATTTCCAGGTTTGCCGCAGAGGTACCCTTCGGAATGGCGAAGTGCGAGAGATAGTGGCAATAATGTAAGGCAAAAGAGGAGAGGGCTCATGGTGTTTCCCTGAAACACACCTCTCTGAAAGGCGACACTGTTAGTGATCACACGATGTTTTCCAGATGAGATAGTAAATCTGGTTTTCCAAAGCGGCATTAATCTCTCTACGCACCTCACGATGTGTGGATGAACCTGTAAGCTTTCCAACAGACAGATGATAAGTCTATGGGAGGTTGAATCGATATCTTTCCGATAATCAATCCAGGTTATCGATAGGTAATGCTGATAGGATGCTGCGTCTTTACAGACACATCTACCGATGAGCAGGTTCTCCCGACATCCTGCTACGCCTTTCTTTGAGCCGCGTTGTTCGTACATCTCTCGCCACACAGGTCCAATTGTTCGAACAATCCTATCATATATGATAGCTGTGAAGATCTTATACAGTGTGTTCAGACAAGTTATTGGCCTGTAATTCTCAGGGTCAGCTAAGTTGCCCGTCTTCGGCAGGAGCACTGTGCGCCCTTCCACCAACCACTCCGGAATAGGCTCTTCCAACTTTAGATATAAGGTGAAAATGCAGGCCAGATGCTGGTGTGTTGAAGAAAACTTCTTCCACCAGAACCCTGCAAGAAACGTAAAACTCAAAAGTATTGTTTCGCATTCACGATTTGTTTCCGTGAAGTCTGTTATGTGTCAGTTTCGCATTGGAGACTAGCCGAAAACGTTTAAATGCGATACTTCTTATATAACATTAAATTCCTGAATGCGTTTGAATACGAAAGATAAAATTTTTTGCACGCAATGCTTTATAATGCGAGACTTCACATTCGTTTTAATGCTTTCTAATGCGACCGAATGAGAGAAAATTTCAGAGCGAAATGAAAACTTTTTAAATCTAGAGTTCGCATTATTTTGAATCCTTTTGAAAGCGGAAGAATGAGGCACATTTTTTGAGCGAGGTAAACAGTTTTCAATGCGAAAGTTCGCATATGTTTAGGTACTTTTGAATGCGATAGAATGAGACGAAATTTTTTATCGAGTGAAAACTTTTTAATGCGAGAGTTCGTACTGGTTTGAATACTTTTCAATACGAATTAATGATGGAAATGTTTCGGTTGAGTGAAAACTTTTTAATACGAAAGTTCGCATTAGTTTTAATGATTTCAAATGCTATCGAATGAGAAGAATGTTCTGCGTGAATTGAAAACTTTTTAATGCGAAATTTCGCATTGGTTTAAATTTTGCAAATTCCAAAAGTTATTGAAATACTTTTGAATGCGTAACCGCGGATTAAAATTTTATACAATATTTTATAAAGTGTTTCTTTGTTTATTATTATTTATATACTTATTTTACATTATTTTAAAAAAGTTTTACAATAAACAGGAACCGCTTGATTACTTTTATACTTTCAAATGGAGAAGATCCACGACTGCCGTCTCGCATTCGGCGTTTTGAAGTTTAATGCGAACCGATACTTTGTAATGTGAATCATCGACACTGCCGTTTCGCTTTCAGCGTGATGAAGTGTAATGCGAACCAGTACGAACTAATACTTTTAAAATCTTTTTTTCGGAATAGAAAACAGAATTGAATCGCATTCAAAATGTCAATTCAATACGACGTTTTTTGCAGGGCGCATATCCCTGCCGATGAAACAGCACTGAAATGGCACTGGCGAACGGCACTGGGCCGCCAGTGCCGTTTCAGTGACTGTTTGTGCTGATTTCGGCACCTAAACGGCACTGAGGGTGATGCGACGGTCATATAATGGTTCTATTGTATTCGTCACGTACCGGACAGGCAGAGTGGTTTACAGCAGTTGGCCGCTACCAACCCGAATCCCTTTTTAAAACTTTCTTCAAATTATTAACACTTTTTTTTAATTTATGAATTTTCTCATTATATATATTTTATACTTATAAATTATATACTAATATACTATTCTGAAGTTGAATTCGAAAATGTTGTCTGTTTTGGCGTATCTCATTCCATTTACGAGATATTATGTTCATTCGAATTTTAAACTTTTCAAAAAAAAAGTTAGATATCTGAAATTATCGAAACCCGTAAATTCTGAATTTCTAACTTTCGCAGAGGTAATTTCAAAATTTCACAAATTTTACTTTTTCATTTTTAATCCCTTTCAGCTGGTCTACTTGGTAGCCTATTCGCAGGTATAAAGGGAACTTCTGCAGGCATTTAAAACTGTAATCTGAGTAGCTTTAAACGAGCAGCACTGAAACAGCACTGGGCAGTGCTTTTTGAGTGCCGTTTCAGTGCTGTTCCATCGGCAGGGTTAACCTCAAAATTGAACATTCTTTATAGAAATAATGTATGTAAGCTCGATAATATGTTTTTTGTTAATCATCCTTATCGTTATATGTAAAATCAGGAACACTTATTCAATCCGAATGCTTAATCCTGTTTAATTACTAATTGTGCTTCTCGGTTCGGAATTAAAAAATCATAAAACAGAATGATTAGAAATGAACCAAAGTTAGATATTTGAATTGAACATATATATAAGTATTCCTGCTTTTAAGCAGTTTTAAGTAGACAGCGATAATTACAATTGATAAAAAACATATCCATTTCATAAATCATCTTTATAAAGAAAGGAGGTTAGAAATGAAAAAGACTTACGCACCTGCGAAATCTTCAATTATATCCAAGGTATAAGGCTCCAAAATGCAAGTAATTCCAACACTAGAGATATTGCGTCAATTTTTCAATTAATTTGAAGTTTTCCAGTAAATCAGAACCGTTAGAATCACATAACACCGAAAAAAAACAATGCCATCAAATCAATCAAAGGATAAATCGAATAAATCAATTTAGATTTTAGGTTAGTATCCGCAGGAAAACCTGCCGGCAGCGCCTTAGCACGCCTTGCGACATTTTGTAGCACTGCTTTGCACTATATGTTTTCTTTGAATCAAATAAATATAATTATGAATTCAAATTAACAAATTTTAAACAAATGCATTGTTTAATAAAAGCCAATTTTTTGTTTAAATCAAACAAATTGTACTAAACAAATTATTTGTTTCAGTCAATGAGGCAAATATTTTCCATTTATTAAAATTAAATAAACCGTTTTTTAATTGAAGCAAAAAATTTTGTTTCTTTCAATGATATGAATGCAAACAAATTTTGTTGTTTGATTCAAACAAACATTTTTCTGAGTGTGTGCATCTCCTGAATGGAAAACTCATTAGGTTAAGAAACTATTGTATTGTCACAATACCATACATGCTTAAATTAAGAATATATATACTTGAATTAAATCAATATTGCTCAAGTGAATATCATGTATTTTCAAATCAAGAAAATGTAATATTCCGTTCAATAATATATTTTCTCAGATCAAGAACATCTGCTATTGATTGATACATATAGTATCAAGTAAATATTTTCTTGAACCAACACCCATATTGTATCGTCCGTATTCAGACCCACGATTGACTTGAACCAAGTCAAAATTACTTGATCCAAGTACTTTTCGTTTTCAGTGTAGTGGTGTTCACATAAATAAAAAAGTGAGTCTTCGAGATTCTTGGTGCAGACAAAGTGTTCTACATGTGAATTTATAGAAAATCCAAAAGGATTTTAAAAATATTGTGTTTATAATTTATGTGATTTCAGGTTTGGGCTCACGGGTTATGGGAGGGGGGGGGGGGTGAGGAGATGCACAATTTCAGTATAAATATGCGACTTACTTTCCGCAAGGAGAGTCCTTAATTCAATGTTATCTCAACCTTACACTACCTTTTCAGTATAAATATCGTGTTAATTTCTGGTATTTACTACCTGAATTTCAGGTCTTTACTACCTTAATTTTAGGTCTTTACTGCCTGAATTTCAGTCTTTTTGTTTGCTTACTTTAATGTTTAAAACAAATTCTTAATTTCATGTTTCATATGCTTCTTTTTGTTAGACCTTAAAATAATTCCAATTTTCGAATTAAATTAAGTTTTTGTTTTTTCTGTGTATGTGTCGCCCAATTTCCTCCGAAAAATAACAGACTCATTCGCTATAGAAACAAACTTTGCATGTTTACACAATTCAGGGGCTCTCTATAATAACCGGTTATAGAAGTCCAGCGCTCCGTTTTGTTGACCCTGAGAGCCGGTAAAAAATGTTTCAAATTTTAATTTTTCAAAAATGTATTTAAATATGAAATTTAATTACGCATCTTCGTTCCCCATGAAAAAACTAGCAGCACGTTTAGTTTTTGAAATAACTAGGAAATTCTGCTAATTTTTTTACAAAATGGCATTCTTTTAGCTAATTTGACTGTACTCTATGTACAGTTGTACGATGAACAGACAAAATATTGTCAATAATTCTATACGTTTTTAATTTCGTCTCCGCTAATATAAAATGTTAAAGTAAACATTTTTTTGTGATATTTAACTTACAAATTATAAAAATTATTAGTTGAAAAGTTCGAAAATTGTACCGTTATACTCATTCAGCGTGATAGTCCAGGCGCCCTGTCTAAAAAAGGCTCATTTGGGTAAATAAATGCTACCTATAAATGCTACCTAAAAATCTATAAATGCTAAATTCAGAAGGAATTCGTAATCACTCGCTCAATTGATATCATAGTCAAGTTTGGCAGTCTCTTTTGTGGCATAAATGATCGCAAGTAGTTTTTTATTATTTTTAAGTTTGAAAAGGATCGCTCCGCGCTTGCGACAGATACAGGCAAAGTGTTTTAAATTCGGTATGTTATGAACGTGTTTGGAAACACGAGATGCAAGTTTTCTTTTAGTATTAACGTCAAAATTTCAATTTGCACTCATGTTTGGCTTGAGGTAAGTTCTTAACGCATTCAGTCTTAACGCATTAAGTTCATCATAAATATCCACGCCTACTATATCTGAGCGACTTTCGTCTTCGATTGTAAGATCTTCTTGTCAATTCTTGCAGTTTTTAAGAATGTCTAACTTATCCATCTTCAGAAGGGTGGTGCTGTTAAATACAAAACCGAAACTATTTTCGAATTGTTTAATAAACTCAAACCGCTTTTGCAAAGACATGATTATTATGTCCAATGTTGTGAAGTAAAAATCAACTTTAAAACTTTTCTGGGAATCATCTACTCTTTGTCGCGTACCCATCAGGTTTTTAAACTTGATATCTACCTTTAAAGATGTTGCTAAATGTGTAGCTTCAGCTGGATATTCTTTGAAAGCTTTGTCAGTTATTTTTTCAGTCAAAAACTTGTCTAAATCTTAAAGAATTTTGATAGATTCCGGGAGATTCATGTGAGGATCTTGCAAAAGTTTACTGGCCACATTAATCTTCAATATAACTTCATTCTATATTACTAAGCATAGAGCTTGGTGTCTCACTGACATGTCACTGTCTTCCTCTCAGATTTTAATAAGACTATCATGAACTTTATCAACGTGGTGTCGTAAAGATCTACTACGTCCATTTTTGCTTTTACGAACCTATTCATGGAACCAGATTCTTTTTCTACAATTGAATCCTTTACATGCTTCCGCTTTCTGTAGTGAGCGCCAGATAAGCGCGGCGTTTTTCTGCATGACATCTGAAATTGATGAGAAAAATATTTCAAAGTACATGATTGACAGGTTATATATTTTCTATTTTGATAATTAAAGATACATTTCAATTATAACTTATTGAAGTGTGAAAAATTCTAGGAAATTTTTTATTTTAATTTAATTAATTTAAATTATTAATTTAATTTGTAATTCAAAGATTGTAATTTTTCTAGCACATAAATATTTTCACAAACTGTAAGAAAATTTTTTAAATCATAAAAAATCTAAAATACTTCTGTCATTGCTTTCGAGAAAGATCTGATTCTCCTTTATTGTTAGACTAAAATGCATCAAAAATGAGGTTTCATGTTCATGATCGTCACTGTAAGATACTTTCGTAAATAATTAAACAACTAAATAAGATAAATACATCATGAAAATAGAAAATAATTTAAGTTTTAAAATAATATCTTACCTTAGTTTTAATTCACATGCACTTTATTTTACATCTGTATCCTCTTAATGCTGTCCTTCGTACACACATTACACAGAACTTAACACAACAACAACTAAATTGCAACTGACCTACCTTCGTTTTCCTTAGCCTGTTGCTTGAGTAGAGTATATTAAAGTGCTTACCTACATTTAAGAACAATTATGTTAAACTTCTAAGGTACCAACGAAGCGACATCTCAAGTCAAGACTCAAGCGATCGTAATACAGCTACATAGAAACGATGAAGTATTTTCCAAAAATCGAATTTTCGCATTCAATTTTTAAAATACATTGTTTCTAAAATGTTTTCAGATGGAAAAAGAGTTTAAAAGAGAGAAGTTATTTAACTGATAGTGGGCTTGTCCCGAAAAGAGTTTTGTAAGGAGAAATTTAAAAAACATAACTTTCATGTTTTCAGTTTTTTCCTCAATTGTATGTTTGTTATAATTCAAATTTGTGGCATTGATGTTTGAGATGAATTTAGAGAATTTGTTATTTAGTTATAAATTCAATAATGTTATTATAAGAAGTACTAAAATAATCTAAATCGGTAACTAAATTCATGCAAGTTTCACCTTCTTTTTTAATAAAACCCATCTCAGCAAAAGCGCGTTTATATCCATTAGGTTCAATATGCAAAATTTCTACCTCATTCCATTTTATGAAGCTAAAGTCACCTCGGTGTTCTTGTGTTAAGTGTTGACTTATAGCTTTATGATATTTTTCATCTATGATTCTGTATATAACATTACATTGGTCCAAAGTATCAACGTTGTCCTTTCCTAATTTAACAAATTTGTCAAGTTTAGTATCAACTCTAAAGACAGTTCTAATATTATCAGTTTCATTTAGAAGTTTCCAAGATGGAGACGGGGCATACCTGCTCCGTCTTCACAAAACATTTATTTTCTTTTACCATAGTTTCAACAATAGTTTCATTACATAAATAAAAAATAGAAATCTTTCTACAGTATGCAATCAGTTTCTTACTTCTTCTATTACATTTACTGTTTGCACTTCGTTTATACTATTCACGTATTTCGAACCTAACCTTATTATATGTTTTCTAGCGCTACCTATAAAGTTTTTTATATTTTTCTAAAAGACATGGAACTCACACATAAAGAAAATTACACGGAATTTTTAAATCTGTTTTTAAGTATTCTTTTCTTATATTTTGATACATTTTGTGATACATTATATTGCTATGTTCTTATAATTTCAATACGTTTTTATACAGATCTGATGAGGGAAACCAGCTGTGTTTCCGAAACGTAATCGATTCGTATTTTTTCAAATAAATTTTAACTATTAGTCTGGAAGATGTCGTATTTATTAGGTTATATCCTGAATTTATAAAACAACAATTTATTGTTTATTGCATTGAGTGTAAAATGTACCATATGGTTTGCAACAAATTCATGTAATGAATTACCATAGAAATTTTTTTTTATTAATTCTCAAAATGTTGTCCACAAACCAAACAAAATTTCTTTTTTTTTATCTGAAAAAATAAAGTTATTATGCGGCAAAAAGTACTGCAGATATTATTTTCATACAATTTCATTTATTTACATCAATTTAGTCGATTTCAGAGTTTTCAAAAATTCACTATACATTATATTGGTTACAAATTATATTATTGTAATATTAAAATATACTTAGACGACTTCCAGATCATTGAAATTTCAAAGGCAATGGTCTGGAAGTCGTCAAAGTGTATTTTAATTTTCCAAATTCATTGGTTTCTCCCAGACGTAAAAGAAAATAAGACTGCATACCAGCTCTCATAATCTTTTCACACTATTGTAATATATATTACACACACACACACACATATATATATATATATATATATATATATTAATTACAAATTATACATGATTACAAATACTGCCAAAACAGAAATACTAATGCAGTTTACTGGCTACACAACTACGTCGACATTATCGTCTTTGCAAGAGAAGATAAATGAAACAGTATAGTAAGAATATCTACAGCGCTTTGTTTAACATACGTTCTGTCCTTTTTGAGATTAAAAAACAGAAACATAAATTTTGTTTCGTTATTAGACAAAATTTTAAGAATTTACCTGTAATTCTTCTTCTTGCGACAGATACAAGATGATCCGTTATTATAAAAACGGTCGAAGAAAGTTTATAGTGGATTTTTGAAAACTCTGAAATCGACTAAATTGATATAAATAAATGAAATTGTATGAAAATAATATCTGCGGAACTTTTTTCCACATAATAACTTTATTTTTTCAGATTAAAAAAAAAATAAAACATAAATTTATTTGGTTTGTGGACAACATTTTGAGAATTTTCAAAAAAAAAATTTCTAGGGTAATTTATTACATGTATTTGTTGTGAACAATAAGGTACATTTCATGTAAGAAGATAAATAAAATAATTGTGCATTACTGATACAAGATATGATTTTTTTGAGAATTTCTCAACAGATTTGTAATCAGCACGGAGAGCTAGCCAAAAAAAAACATCTTAATACGTCAATTGGTTGCGGAGATATACAAACTTTTTTCAATTTGAACGCGTGAATTTAATTCTGGCGCGAGCGCACAACCGGCAGCAGCGGTTTCCCCCACTCCGCCACCACAGACCACGACGATCCTTCTCCCATAATCAGTCACTATAATAAACAACAAAATAATGATGCATTGCCTTGCAAATTTAATAACAAATAGTACAGCTCTCATTCTGTAATTGATGTAAATTTCAGCTCAGTAGGTTGAAAATTGCAGTAGCAGTAATTTTTGAAAAAATATATATATCCCCCCCCCCCTCTGCAACTAAAACAATTTTTTTTAAATGTGTAGAAAAATGTCACTTATCGAATGCATTTCATCCCCATTCCATTGAGCGAAAATTGGCAAAGTTATTCTATTTGTTTATGACGAAAAAACATACCCTCTTTTTGTACCCATTTTTGTGCAATTTAATAATGAAAAATCGTTTTGCCGCTAAGTGTACTTGATAGCACAACTCCCGTAGAGGACAATAACCCGCTTTTTGTTGAGATCCTATCTGTCAAATCTGTAGAAATTCCGTTAAAAAATAGTCCAATTTTTATATAACAAATGAGTTGTTATGAAAACTAATGATTATTTTTCGGCTGAACTTTGGCACACTTCTTAAGGGTGATAAGGGACATATTTTCTGAAAGTTTGAAACTTTTTAATTAATTATTACAATAATAATTGCATATTTAAAAAAAGGCACATTCGGGCGGTTTTAATTTTTTTCCAAGTAAACAAATAAACAAATCTTAATGTACTACACGCCATTTCGTAGATATTTGTAAGACCTACATTTCTCAATTAGAGACATATAGGTTAGTTGCAATAAACAAAAAACCTTTTTTTGCAATCTTTGATCATTGTTTACACACACAGTGCTTCCAATGCCATGGTCGCAAACATATAGGCTTTTGTTCTATATGCTAGCACTACAAGAATCCGAAGTCAAATTTCAGGTAGGATTTATTTCACCAAATTGGACAGGGCATCTGGACTATGAATATTGCCTGCGTGAATGCGTGGACCAATTTGCTTATAAGAAACCGTTTTTCTTCACATTTACTTCCAAAAATATTTTGTTTACAGTTTTATTTTACTTAAAATCTGCATTTCATGATATTATCCACACCCAATCACCTCCATCCACCCAAACGTTTGGGAATTCACTTACTCATTTGAATAGGGGCCACTAGTTTTTTTATACGGTGTATTCGCCCTTAAAAGAATCAATGTTGGTCATAGTGGGCGCTTCATTACATGTAGAGTTGAGTCATAACGGATGGTAGTTTTTCCTTTTCTCGCTACGCTCGCCCAAATGAAATTCCAAGCTCGAAAACTGCTTTACCCGCTCCCTTTTTTATTATTATTATACCATTAAGCCATTTCCCTTTCAGGGTAGGCGTGACTTGCTCGGTTGGAAAATGGTAGTGTGTAGGTGGGTATATATGTATAAGGTAGATAGGTATATAGGTGTAAGGTATAGATATTTTGGATTGATCTAGAATTCTCGTGTTATTTATTTAAATGACACGTTCGTTCCGCAACACTGCTCCAACCCAGGTTGCTGATCAATCTCTCTAGCGATCACCCCAAGTGAAGAGTCTCACAAAATTGTTATGTACGGTTCCCCACTTGAGCCCATCAGTATCCAAGGTCTTTGTTTCAGGCGTCATTCACTCCATTGTCACTCTGTTTACAAACTATTCGTCGCCACACTTTTCTGTCCTGGCATACTACTCTAGCTTCCTTCACGTCCATGCATTTTTTCATGCAAGCTCTCGTGTTTCTATGGCTTCTTATGTCTCTTCGGGTTAATGTCTCATTCACAGATTCTAACCATTTGTTCGGCGGTCTACATCTGGGCATTCTGCCATTGACTTTACCTTTATACACTTGTTTGGTTAGTCGTTCATCTTTCATTCTTTTAAGATGTCCGAACCATCTTAACTGATTTCTTTCCCATATGTCAACTAGTGTCTCTCCTGTACCACATTCTTTGAGGATTATCTCGTTTCGGACTTTGTCCATCAGTGTTTTCCCGCATATTGTGCGTAGAGGTTTCATGCCAATCGCGTTAATTTTACTCCTGTCCATTTCTTGACAGGAGCATGTCTCGCTACCGTATGGTACAGTGGGTACGAATATAGAATTATGTATGGCCATTTGAGATTTTTTTGATATGTTTTTATTTCTTTATTTTTTCGCCAACGGCGATACCACGCTGAAAACACCAGTTCTCATAAGATCACTGAAGTTAAGCATTGTTAGGCGCGGTTAGCACTTGGATGGGTAACCGTTCAGGAATACCTGCGTGCTGTTGGCCCGTCGTGGGTGTGGTGGGCCCACATTGGTAGTAAATATCCACCTAGAAACACTACCCGAATCGGGTAGTGAGGCAATGAACTTTCGAGTTCGAACTGCTAATCTATGTATGTATGTATGTTTTTATTTCTGAGAATGGACCCTGCTCTGCCGATAACCTGCTTACCCTTATTTATGCGCCTATCTTATTCCACATCTATTTTTCCGTCGCTAGTGAATAGGCTAGCCAAATATACGTACTTGTCAACTTGTTCTAATCTCTCCTCATTTAGGACAATGTTGCACATTGTTTTCTCAGTTTTTCCTTCAAACACCAGGATTTTTGTTTTATTTACGTTAATTTTGAGGCCCATGTTCTTCATGCGTGTATGAAGTTTATTCAACATTCTTTGCAAGCCCTCGATTGATTCTGCCATAACAATCTTGTCATCTGCGAAAGCTAACCCAAGTACCTTCACTGTTTCGAGATCTACACCTTTTTCGTCGAAGAGGGCCGTTCTTAGACACTTATCCATAAATATGATAAATAGCCATGAGGACATAACGTATCCTTGTTTCACGCCTTGCATAATATCGAACCCGTCACTCAGTTTCCCATTTACCCTTACACTCGCTTTACTACATGTATATATTGTTTTTATTGCTTGTAGGAGCCATTCATTGACTCCGTACTCTTTAAGGACTTTCAAAAGTTTGCTTCCATTTATCTTATCAAATGCTTTTGCTATCGAGGCACATTTTTTTCTTTTAATTGTAACATGAAGCATAGAATTTTTTTCAAAAAAAGCGGCCTGTACTGGGAGTCTTTATACCCTTTAGATTATTTATACAAAAAATCAGGCAAATAAGCTTCACCATTCGGCCCCCAAATTCATCCTCAACATTGACAAAAAATTGGTATCTTGATATAACTTGATATAACTTGCTAATAATTCTAATATTTTTTACTCTACTTATGCTGAACCAGAAAATCTAGAATTAGTTTATGAATTATTTTCCTCTTTTGCTGCACTGCTTTTTGTGATTATAATGTTTCGATACTGATATATCACAGTTTACATCAATACTTTAGTAGACTACTAGAGTTTTCAAAGAGTAAGAGTGTGCGAGTGTGATTTTTAAATGCTTCTTAACTAAAAATATGTCAAGAAAGTGTGAAAGTGGTGTATCGAAAAGAAACCCAAAAAAAACAGGAAAGAATTCGAAAACAAACTTCCAAAACTTACAACTTTTTTCAATAATAAATCTAAATTGTATAATTGAATGAACTTACCTATAAGTGAAGTTCGATTGTAATTGTATGAGCTCCTCCTCCGAATAGATCAACACGTAGTACCCCAACTCTGGGTCAGACTCACCACAACTTGAAAGCTAACAAAACTGAAAAACGGGGCGCGTGCGTCGCTAACACCCTGTCAGATGTGAGAGTACTCATTTTTTCAAAGTATATCGCCGTAATAATTAGGGGTCTAATACAAATAGACAATGGAAATATATGGATAGGGTGGGTTTCATCTATTCGGAGGAGGCGCTCATACAATTACAATCGAACTTCACTTACAGGCAAGTTCGTCCAATTATACAATTGTATTTCGCGCCTCCTCCTCTGCATCAACATGTAGATGTTGAAAGCAACTGAAGGCAATTTGGGAAGAGGCAAAAGTAAACATAAATTCAATACAGAAAAGAGGAAATCTTTAATGACAGAACAACGTTTCTGACGAACTTAACACATAAGAAATATATGTCAATCAAAATGGCCATCCAAGATGGAAGTAGCGAAACTTAATCTATCTTGTACAATAGGCCGCTTGTAAAACATTGCAAAGGTTTGAGAACTTTTAGTCCATCCTGCAGTTCTCCCAATGACATCTAGGTCTACCTATGACCTGTCACTAGAGCAAGAATAGTTATAAGCTTGAGGGTCCCACGTATATTCATATCTTGGCCTCGCTAGCCTCAGACTAGAAATACCCTTAAAAAAACTTTGAATTCTTGAATCGTTGGTGGCTTGAGAGTTCGTTATTAGAGAAAGGGCAGATCTAGTACAGTTAATAGTACTATACGAAGATCCCTTCTGGAATTCCTCAGTAAGAAAATTTAAAATACCCGGAACTCCTGGTTGAAACGGATCTAAAGAATTTTTCTTAGCAAAGTTCCACCATTTTTTTTAAACAAAGTTGTAGATTTTCATTCATGACTGCCGAAGAGAAGCAACAGATATTTCCAAAGAAGACTCTGTAATGCCTTGAAGTCTCAGTGCTTGTCGGAAAATTTTCCGACCACCTGGGTAAGGTTCCTCCAGAGCGGATGAGGTTCCCTATTAGAAAATGTTCGAAGATCTTCATTAGGCTCAAAATAAATTGGTTTCTGATGAAGCATTGATTGGAAAACAGGATACCAAGGTTGGGTAGTCCAATCTGGAACCACAAAAATACCCTCAGCTCTTTCTGGTTTTATTTTATTTAGAACTTTTAGAATTATAGCGAAGGTTGGAAAGGCATATAAAAGAAGAACTTTCCCTAAAACAAAGTAAAAGCGTCACCTGCTACTGAGCCAGGATCTTTCTTCCAGGTAACGTAATATTTGCACTTTGCATTGGAACGACTAGCAAATAAATCAAACACTGGTTCACCAAAAACTTTAATTATCCGTTTCCGGCTCAAGTGTTCGTGATTCAATGTCTACCTCAATATTCTCTATAGAGCTAATATAGAAAGCGAATATCCATAATCGGTGTGCCTCCCACCGTTGCCAAATCTCTCTCGCTATATTGTTAAGATGAACATACTGTGTACCTCCCATTCTATTAATATAACAAATGGCAGTCGTGTTATCTATTCTCAAAAGAATTTTGCATGATTTTAAATGCTTGAGAAAACAATTGAGACCAAAGAATGCGGCTTTAAGTTCTAAAATGTTAATATTTAAAACCTGCTCCTCCTTTGCCCAAAAACCATCAGATCTTTGAGAACCACAAGCAGCTCCCCAACCAGTTAGAAAAGCGTCCGAGAAAATCTCGATGGTGAATTCTGCCTCCTCTATGGACCTATAGCCCGTTAAAATATGGCTTTTCCACCACAACAAATCGTTCAGATTTGAATTAAATCTCATTTTCGCGTCATATTTATCATTATTTTCCGCTCAAGCTTTTATTTTCTACCCGCTCGAAATCTTTGGTATAAAGCCAACTATAGGATAGAGCAGGACAGCAGGCTATTAAAGAACCGATAAATTGGGCAAATTCTCTAATCTTGCATTGCGATGCTTTTTGAATTTTCTCCACTTGATTAAGGACAGAAAGTCTCTTAAATTCAGAAAGCTCTACAACCATTCCTGACGAATTAAACATCAAGTCTAAAAATTTACAGATGTTACTAGGAACTGTCTGAATTCATCGTTAATAACAAAACCGAGTTTCTGTAATGACTTTTTGGTCGCAATCAAATTTTTGAACATTCAGAATATGTATTACCAATTAAAAAAAAATCGTCCAGATAATTAACGGACAAAAAACCAGACTTTCTGAGAAGAGACACTGCAGGCCTTAAAAGCTTCGTGAAAACATAAGGAGCTGTACAGAGACCAAAGGGTACGCACGTGAAGTCATAAGTTATACCGCCAAACTCAAATCTCAGGAATTTTCTGTCACTTTCGTCAACCGAAATTGAATGGAAAGCGTCCTTTAGGTCTAAGGTTACCATAAAGCAGTCCCTACTTATTAATTTGATTGCTGTCTTATGGTCCTCAAGTTCGAAATGTTCCGTGAAAATAATTTATTCAATTATTTAAGATTCAAAATGAATCTGTTACTACTGTCTGGCTTAGGAACTAGGAAAATGCTAGAAAGAAATTGACCCTTTACAGGCTTGCATTCGCGTGTGACGCCCCTTTATGTAAGTTGAGAAATTTGAAAAAACATTTCGTGCCGTTCTGCAGTAGACCAAACAGTACGTTTAACAAACGTTTGATGACGAGTCCACAGAAAAGGGATTTTGTATCCCCTAACCCAAGATTTTTAGGTCTGATGTTATAGCCTTCCACCCCTTAACAAAATACCTTAATCTACCAGCAACATTACTTACTGAGCCTAATCCTTCCTCCAGAAATCCTTCCTATGTGATAAGCTCGGTTAAGATGGTTTGGGCTGAAACCGTTGATTCCTCTGGTTGATGAAGCAGGCTTCTCAAGTTTTTAAAATTATTTTTAGGTGAAGCCTTCTTAGGACGTGCGTTCTACGGCTTGAGCTGATTTAGCAAGGTCCTTTCCAAATAATAATTTATCAGGAATGGTTGAACTAAACGAGTCTTTGAGAGGTGGTTCGTAAAGAGCAAGAATTAGGCTTTTCCTAATTTTAGTGTTTTCGCGTTGAAGATTAATAAGAATGCGACAAGAATCGCTTAAGGATTCTAAGAGAGCAGTGCCCTCCGCATTGTTTCGAGCAAAAATCGTAGAAATAGCCTTAGGTTGTGGCTATAGAAGCCGTCAACGTTTCTTGGGTTTGGAAAATTTTCTTATCTCTCTTAAAAGACGATTCTGGAAGTTTGCACTAGGAGGCGGGTATTTCTTTAACAACATAGAAAGTTCTTCTGCTGGTAAACCTAACATAAGGCCTGATGACTTTTTGATTGGCTATGAATCCTTCAGACATAAGGTCTAATATGCAGGCATGAGCCTGATAACCTTTGTTAGGTATGAGCCCTTTACAACGAAAAAAGTAATATGCAGGTATGAGCCTGTGAAAATTTCTTTGGGTATGAGCCCTTTAGGAATGTTAGGTTATTTTTCCTTCAGTGGAAAATCCGCCATCCTGAAGCGTGTGTGGATATGCGCGATCGAAATGATTGAATTTTTGTAAGACTGTAACGTATGGAGATCTCTATCGATTCAAATGAATTCTAAAAAGTAAACGTAGGAAGAAACCTCTTACTGTAACTGGATGATTCAGATTCCGAACTGGAATAGCGTTTTCGATACTTGGACTTCTTTGATTTTTCCCTGTGATGACTGTCCTCTTTCTCTTCTAGTTTTACGATATGTTTTAAGATTCTCCTGCGCTTTCTTGGATGGGCAAGCTCATCCTCAAATGACGATGAAGTTGATGACAAAGAACTGCGCCTTCTCTTTTTACTTTTTCCCATTTTATCACTTTAAACTCCAAAAATAACACAGAATGAAGTGGATTGTCTGACACAAAAAAAGGAATGAGTACTCTCACATCTGACAGGACGTCAGCGACGCGCGCGACCCGTTTTTTCAGTTTTTTGATCTTTCAAGTTGTGGTAAGTCTGACGCAAAGTTGGGAGACGTGTTGATCTAGAGGAGGAGGCGCGAAATACAATCAGTTATAACTGATAACAATCAAGATTTGTTGTCTTCTTCTCAATGTTCTGAAAATTCTGGAGAAGTAGAAATTAAAAATTTAATAACAAAAGCTATCGAGGATACACAGAGCAGATCACCAGTTTTGTGAGTTTATCATCTAAATAAAACGGTTGTTGAATATGAACTGCATAAATTATGTATGGAATTGTACTTAAATTTATTGTGAAATAATTTAATAAGTATCAAATAATAAAATTATATTAAAATGCGTGAGAGGATTCGAAAGTTCAGACAATGACGAATCAGGGATAATAACGAATGCACAAATCTTTAATGATGAGACTGTAGAGTATTAAAGATAAAAATAAAGATTTAAAAGATATAAAAAAAGTGCCTCTAAACTTGTAGATTTTCACGCTCAGAATTTGGAAGTTACCTTAGCCACTGGACGAGAATAATTTGTTCCTTTCTTAAGATCTGCTCACAAAGACAAAACATTATCAGCCGTAACTATTTTGTAATGGATATCAGATTCAGACATGACGTCAATTTTCCCGAATGTATATCGTGCTTTTGGACTCTTCTCAACCATTTCCATCACAAATTGTGAAGCTGAACGATCTTTCTCAACTCTAGCTAGGGTGAAATCAGAACTTCCTTCAACTGTGGGTGATAAAAGATGAACTGGTCTCAGTTTATTGGCAATCGAGAAAGGTCATCTAAAGTAATTGCCTTTTGAAGATCTAATAAAAGAATTCGCAAACGCAAAAGCGCGAAAGAATGTGTTTCTTATTAATTCTTAATGTGTCTCCTAAGGGCTTACATGACCTCCGTTTCATACAATACTTCCGCCTACATACTTTACTATTAACTATTTTATTTACTATTATCTTATCCTTACCATTTGCAGTTATTTACAATTATTTACATAAAATCTTATATCTAGATTCTTATTTCTAATTTTTACGATAGCGAACGAGTGAGCGAGCGCGGGCGGCATCCCATGGCAACGCAAAACTCGGCGTAACGCGCAATACGTCAAATCACTAGCTAGTGACTTCTAGCGACAAAACTCTTGTGCCGAATGTAGCCACCTTTATGATTGCGATATTTCGCGTTCCCACCAGTGCTCCCAATTTGGCTCCCCAACCACACTGCGCACTTCAATAAAAGCGCGCCATTTACAGCAAATGAGACTGCATATGCACCGCATGCGCATTGCAGTTAGGGAGCCGAATTGGGAGCACTGATTCCCACCGTTCCGCTTGTTCATTGTTGTTTGTTAACTTGTAACATAACCAACAATTTTTCGAAATCATCGATTCCTATTATTAAAATAATAAACAAAGTTTCAGAAAATGTCTGCACACTTACTCTTTGCACAACATTTGCAAATAATCGGCGTATTGACAGAACTTTGTTTCGTCGCTTTTGCGTTGTGCGCGACGCAAAGTATCAAATATTTTCTCGATGTCCCATGATGTCGCAAAACTTAGCACCGTATTTTCATAGCGAATAAAAAATACACTCGCAGCAGCTTTCATGGATAGTACGTGCCGCCATTAGTTATTCCATTGAACCGCTGATATAGATTGCAGTTTTGCGCCTTCATGGGACATCGAGAAAATATTTGATGCATTGCTTCGCGCACAACACAAAACCGCCACGACTGGACCGTCTGGATGTACGTACATTCTTGTTCTTTGTTTTTGGCTTTTTGAATTAATCAACAAGCCATGACATAACCAATAAATCTGGTTGTTTTCTACAAGTTCCGTAATAAATTCCTTCGTAATGTAATCACTTATCCTTTCAGTAATTCCCACATGAGCTTCCAGCCTTGCCTATGTTCCTGCAGAGAATCCACTTCAATTAGCTTCGATAACTATCTAGTGAATGCTTCCAATCCCACGGAGACGACTCCCTCACTCTCTCGCACTGCCAACGCCGCCATTTTGAGGAAAAAGGGGGGGAGTCGTCAGCGCAGGAAGGCGCCAAACTAAAAACCATATATATCTATATCAGTTAGCAAATAGAGTACTAAAATTATTCCTTAAATCAAAAAAGCTAAGCAAAGAGGAAAAGACTCGTTTAAGTTAAGTTATCATATTTCCCCGCTGGGAGCAGCGACCCAGCTCATTCACCGATTCCTCAGAGGGACTAAAAATGATTAGGTCTATCTGACCAGGAGGAATCCCCGCATCGACGCGCTCAAAGAACGCGTGCAACGCCGGCCTCCCCCCAGCCAGGATAGGGCACTGATTGAGGAGGAGGGCCAGATCCTTATACGGAACTCCACACTCACATCCAACCGGGAGATCCCATCCCATCCTCGCAAAATGTTGCCCGGAAGAAATGTGACCTGTCCTGAGCCTTGTAATTAGATTAATATAGCGCCTGGGTGAGCTAAAGCCCCGAAACCAGGGCCTAGATGTCTTTACATTAACTCTTGAGAAATAATTCCCCCTCGAACCATCGGTTCTGCCATTAGGCCAACACAAAGCAGCCAAAAATTCGAAATCACGTTGACATATCTCGCGCAGATCTCGTACCGGAAGTCCTTTGGCAGCCACGACCGGAAATCTAGAGGCCTGCCTGGCCACCCCATCAGCAATCTCGTTGCCTCTAATCCCACAATGAGCCGGAATCCAACAAAAGCGAATGTCGAAGCCCTCTCTCATAGCGGCCGCCACGCCGTTTCCCACCACGCGCGCCAATATTGGGCCCATAGGTTCCGAGAATCTACGGAGAAGTCGTTCCAGAGCCGAGCGTGAGTCAGTGAAAATCACCGCATTTCTCTCGCCCGACTCCAAGACGAACCTCACCGCATAAAACAGCGCGTATAGCTCCGCCGAGAGGATCGACATATGATCTTGCAACCGTACTCTGAACCTGAAGTCCCTAACAGGGACGTAGAAACCACAGCCCACCAACCCCAGGGACGGATCAACCGATCCATCTGTATAAATACATGTTGCCCCGGGGAAGCGGAAGCCTGCGAACTCTGCGAGGAGCGCCAATGGAGACTCACCGTCCCTGAAAGCTGAGCCGGATTCCAGATCCACGGGTATCTCCGCTAGCAAATTACTCCAAAGACCATCAAAGTAGCCCGGTTTTAAGGAGCAATCCATAGCTCCAGTAAATGCGGCCATGGCGTCGAATGCCGTAATTAAGCCGCACTTATCCGGGTTAACTCTAAAGACCCTCGCCCGAGCTTCCGAGGCCAAGTCCTCCAACTTCCTCGCTAGGGGGCTGTTGTTCCAGCTGAAGTTGCGAAGTACAAACCTATTCGCCAGCAAAGACCTGCGAAATGACAGGGGTGTCTCGGCAGCCTCAGAGAGGAGCACCGAGATGGGCGTCGAGCTCATACATCCCAAGGCCACCCTGAGAGATGTATGATGAACCGTGCCCAGCATCTTTAAGGCCGTCGCACTAGCCCTGAAAAATATAGGAGCACCCCACTCCAAATACGCTCTAACCAGCCCCTTATCGACTGTAAGCAAGAGGGAGGGGGAGGCGCCCCAAGAGATTCTCGCAATAACCCGAAGGATGTTGACCGCTCTTGAGGCTTTAGCGGCGACAGCCTTAATGTGAGGTATCCAGGACAATCCCCTGTCGAGCATAATGCCCAGATAGTTAAGGGCGGGCTGACATTGAATGATCGTTTGATCAATCATGACAGAGATGTCCTGGGCCATGGACTCAATTCCTCCGTTGCCAATCTAAGGAGGGAGGTTGCCTCTTGAATCGAGCCACCCGTGACGTAGAGGAGCAAGTCATCCGCGTACATCGCTGCCCTTACGCCATCCGGAAGTTGATGTCCCAGCCTCCTGAGAGCCAAGTTGAACAGAAGCGGAGAGAGGACTCCGCCCTGGGGGACAACCACCCCGCAAGGCCTCGGATTGCCCCCCTCCGATGAGAAAAAGAGGTTCCGTTTGCCGACCAAGAAGTAGACAAGATTTATTAGTCTTACCGGAACCCCCTGATCCCTCATCCCATCAATCAAGGGCCCCGGCAATACAGCATTAAACGCGCCCTTAAGGTCTAACGCCAGAGCAAGCATACTTTCGCCTTTGCCGAAGCCCCTCGTGATGTCTGAGACAACCGAGGCCACACAGTCCATGGATGACCTGCCTCTTCTGAAGCCGAACTGAAACTCCGGGATCCAGTCATTGCGCTCCGCTAGATATTCAAGCCTCCTCTGTACCAACCTCTCGAACAATTTACAAAAGGTTGATGTGAGGGATATCGGCCGAAAGCCTTTCCCACCCGGTTTAGGGATAAAATGAACTCGGTTGTCTCTCCAGGCTTCCGGAAAGGAGGAGGCGTGAAACATCTCGTTAAAAATGGTATAGAGGAAGCCCAACAACGGATCCGAGAATCCCTGAATGACCTCGTACGAAAGGCCATCCATACCAGGGGCGGACTTGGCCTTGCACAATGACAACGCCGTCTTGAACTCCTCCCAAGAGAATGGCTGGTTCATAGGATCTTCCTCATCCGGGTTCGTAAAGAAGTCACCCGTTCGAGGGGGAATATCAGGACGGACCAGCTCGTCCTGGAGGGTCCTGATTGCAGGAGAATCCGGATCGGTAATTACGCTTGTGTAGGGCTCGCCAGAGCGTGAAGCCAAGGCCTTGACCGTCCGCCAAATACTACCCAGGCCTGTTGACGGGTCCAAGGACTCGCAAAAGGTCCGGAAGGACTGATGTTTAATACCCCTCAGCAGGCTTTTGACATCCCTATCCACCACCTGGAAGGCCTCCATTTCCTCGTCCGTCTGGCCCGCCAAGAAACGCTTTCTTGCCAGCCTCCTTCTGGATTGGATCGCATCGCATTCTGCGTTCCACCAGAGAGGTTGTCTAGCTCGCTCTCCACCGAGAGAGTCAGCCCTATAGGCCCCACTCGACTCTAGGGAGTCAAAAACCGCCTTTATGAAGCTTTCATAAACATTTGCAGGTATGACTCCCCTAGCCAACTCAGACCTGAAAGCCGGTATTAACCTCTCCATCCTTCCATTGAAGAGCTCCCAGTCCAAAGATCTGATATTAAACCTGTTAGAATAGGAACGACAGAAAGATGGAGAGGCGTCCAGCATCCCAAAAACCGGAACATGGTCCGAGTGCTAGTTGTTATCTCCGACCCTCACAGAGGAGATCGAAGCGAGAGCGGCCGTCGAGAAGACAAGATCGAGATTATTGGCAAGCCGACCTGGAGCTGAAATAAAGGTGGGGATGGAATCGTTGTGGAGGATAAGCCCACTGTCGAACACAGCTGGTCCAAGATGCCGATCCAAGAAGTTTGTGTTCGGAGAACCCCACATGGGAGAGTGAGCATTAAAGTCGCCGCACATAACCAGAGAGCCCCCACGGGATGCGCAATCAATTAGCCCCCTCCAAGAATCTTCAGTGATTCGCCCGTCCGAGGACACATAGATGGAGAGGAAAGCGGTTTTCCCCAAAGACGTGGATAGGGTTATGCCTATGACCTCGAAATCTCCCACCCACGGTCCAGCAAGGTCCAACCGATCGATGCAGTAGTCGTCTTTGACCAGGATCATCGTTCCCCCACCCCTGCCAATCGCTCTATCACAACGAAAGGTGATGTAGCCCTTTATCTCAAAGTTTTGCACCCGTGTGAGCCATGTCTCCGAAACACAGGAAACATCCAGGTCATTTTGGAATAGAATTGACTCTACTTCTTCCCTTTTGCCTAGCACACTACGAGCATTCCAATTTGCAAACTTAACCATTTTCCTTTTTGCCTCCATTTGAATCGGAAAGATTTAACCCAATAATTAAGATTTAACCGTGAGCCTAAAATACCATATACTCGATATATGATTTAGGGGAATAGCAGATCCTCTGAGGGCGGGATACCCCAACTTATGTCTATTTATGTAGAATATTATATATTATATTATTTATGTTAAACTAAGATAATAACAAGAAAGAAAATAGTTCAAAAAATTCAAATGCAAATCAACAAGTGAGATAAGATGTTTGAATTAATCTAACCTCGAACCATCCATTAAATTTGTAGATAGAATTGTAAATTTCCCCAGAATTCCCGCTATTTAACGGAGTCCAAAAAGAAATTGCAAGCCTACCCAGAATCCTCTAAGATTCAAATTACTCTATAAATAGAACAAATAGTACTTCCCTAATATTCCTAAGATTTGAAATTGCAGAGGCTCAATAAGCCTTCATAAGAATAGCCTTATTGAGCTGGAGAGTCCATATGACCCATTTCAGTTGTTACTAGGCGCCCAGAGGAATTATTCAGGAATTCCTGGAGGGTGGCGTCTGTAGTGCGGCTTAGATCCAGGAGGGAGGGAGCTGCCACCCTCAGGGGATCTTCACCCACCTCCATGAGTGCCGTACTATTGGGAGGAATAGGGGGTTCAAAGGGACAACTCTCCCCTCCGGGAGGGCTACGAGAGGCAGGTCCCGGGGGGGAGTGGACCGGAGAGCCTCGACCTCTAGCCTCAGCCTCCAAGAAGCCACAGTCATTCCAGAACCTATGTTTCACTATTTCGAACTCGAAGAGGTAAACGGTACAGAGTCTCGATGAGGACACATGTCCACCCCCACAGTTGGCACAGTGAGCCGGAATGAGCTTATTTGGGCACTCATCCGTCCTATGAAACTCGGCACAGAACTCACAAGTCGGTCTGGAAGCCCTGCATTGATCAGAACCATGCCGAAAGCGCTGGCAAGAGTAACATCTTTTTGGAGGGGGGATGACCGGAGTGACATTGTAACCGAAACTGGATAGGAATATAAGACGGGGAACTTTCGAGCAAGCGAAAACAAATTCTACCCTTTCGTCCAACGTGTTATCGACTTTTGTTCGGCGTCTGATGGAGAGAATTGAACTTCTGACCTCCTCCGTTTTTCTGCTTAAGATTTCTAGAGCGGAATATTTCAATGGGACTCCGTTAATAAAGGCTTTTTTGTAAATCAGAGAGGGGGGATGGAAACCGAGTATCCCTGCTCCTTTAGCGCTTGAAAGATTACGAGGGTATTCGCGTCTTCCCTGCGCTCATAAATAATCTTAACTCGATTCTGTCCGTTCCGGAAAATTTGTCTGGGACCAGGAATGACCGAACGAATCTTGTCAGCCAATGCGAGGGGATCGTATTTCCCCACGTTTCTCCCTCCGGTTCGACACTCAAGAAAGACTAAAAATGGGGGGAGGCATTTCTAGGGTATAGGGGTGTAATAGTGTCAGGGTTCGACCACTTAATATGACTCTCAGGGTTGTCCTGGACTGATGAGTCTTCTCCCAAATGCCCTTCCTTCGGACGACCCTCCTCATCGGCCTCTTGGGGAGCGGGGTCTACCTGATACGTAGGGGTCTCCTTAAATGACGAGTGCATTAATGGAGCTGTTTGATTAACCTCAAAGCTTTTATTTGAGGTGTCGAGACGGCGAAATAATTCAAAATCTACCAAAATTGCCTTATAATCTCCTAAATTTTTCTGAATCTCTTCAATTCAACAAAATATTTCTTGAATTTACTCGATTTATTTCTTATTTTCGAATCTTAACAAATTGAAACAATTTGCATTAAAATCTTCTACACTCTTTTTCGAAATTTTAGGAAATCGTTTGATATGTTTAAAAATCTTTCTTAATTTTCTATTAAATTTCATTCTTCAAAATAAAATTTATTTGAAATTTTCACATGAATATTGAGAAAATTTTTTTTTAGTCTTGTCAAACCTTCCAAACCTTGTAATCTTTAAACATGATTCAAATTTTTCCTGATATTTTTTTAATTTCTGCAAAACTAAAAAAAATTATTTTAATTTTTCGTGAGAACCTAAAAAAGCTTTTTTCATTTTCGTGAAACCTTATAAAATTCTTTAAAATTCTGTACAAGTTCTAATCATTTTCGAATCGTTTCAAAATTTCGGAATATCTCTTCAACTTACTCACATTTTTTCTAAAATTATGTAATATGGCAAAATTGCAAAAATTTTCTTTACAATTTTTCACACTATTTTTAAAAATTATAGAAAATAATTTAAAACATTTCCAAATCTTTCTCAATTTTCTCTCTCAGAATGCATTACAAAACAATCATTTCAAATTTTCGCATGACTCTTAGGAACATTTTTTGATTCTCTTGACACCCTGCAAAATTCAGTTAACCTTACAATTGTTCAAATCCTGAAAAATTAAGAAAATTGTCTCAGGCTCAGAGTCTTCCATATTCTTTTTCCGCAAATTTTGGAATCTTCAAAACTTAAAGTTATTATTTAAAAATAAAACCTAAACCATTTAAAATTTTCCCGGAAATCTGTAAAAAATGTAATCTCAAATTTTTCATAATTAAAAAGCTTCTAATTTTTATCGAATTCTTCAATACAAGTTTTTCCCATAATTTGATTTTTCTCATCTCTTTAAAAATGTAAGAAAGTTTACAAATTATAGTGTGGTAGCGAAATCTTAAGAACAGAATTATTTCCCCTAAATTAAACAATCATTTACAATTAAAATTTTCTCTTCTATCAATAATGTTTAGAAACATTCAGAAAAAAATGTTCTGGTGAGGTAAAATTATTTATATTATTATTATTATTATAGATTAGCAGTTCGAACTCGAAAGTTCATTGCC